>JACEFZ010008480.1:0-30000 GCA_014155875.1 Cepaea nemoralis
TTGGGGGGCGGGAAAAACCCGGGTCAGCAGGCGGCCCCCGGGGAACGGGCCCACGTGATGTGGGAAGGTCGACGAGGAGAGAGTCAGTGTGTGTGAGGCAGCGAATAGAGACGGACGTGTGGAGATCTAGAGAGCGATAGAACGATAGAACGATAGAACGATAGTGTTTGTGACGGATAGATGGAGATGAACGTTGTGTATTGAGATTCGAGGAATGTACTAACTGTGATATGTGCGGGATGATGTGAAGTTGTGATTGTGAATGATCATGCGGGCGACAGTGTAAAGATCGCCATTGTGAGCTAGCGCGTGGCTGTTGGTGGTGAACGGTTGTTTGAGCGTGAAGTGCGATCATGTTGTCAGCCTGTAATATATTGTAACAAATGATTGTTCAGGAGATAGCTCCTGCCAGTTTCCGATTGCATTCATGTGTTATTAGTAGATGTGTCGTAGATGTTGTAATTTGCCTGTCCAAGTCCAGTGAGCTAGACGGAGCTAGTAGTTAGGACTCTGACAGTGTGTCTGAACATGTATAGTAGGAAGTGTGAACTTGATGGGAGTGTGTGTCTGAACATGGATAGTATGTAGTGTGAACTTGATGGTAGTGTGTGTCTGAACATGGATAGTATGAAGTGTGAACTTGATGGGAGTGTGTGCCTAAACATGGATAGTATGAAGTGTGAACTTGATGGCAGTGTGTGTCTGAACATGGATAGTATGAAGTGTGAAATTGATGGGAGTGTGTCTGAACATGTATAGTATGAAGTGTGAACTTGATGGGAGTGTGTGTCTGAACATGGATAGTATGAAGTGTGAACTTGATGGAATGGTGTGTTTAACACACAAAATAGTCGTGTGTTAAAGTTTGCAGAAGCCGTAATCATCAATTTAAATAGGCCAATTTTGTGCATACAAAAAGACATTTTAGTCAGTTCAAAATTACCGTGGTAAGTAATTGACATTACTGTGCGAACATGTGTATATTTCAGCTTGAAGGATTTATCTAGTCATTTTACTTAATATAGTGTCTAAAATATCTAGTGACCGCTGTAGTCTTCTGTCCTCCTTTTTCCTCTTATATGGATTGCTGACGATTTGAAAACTATCAGAATCTTCATTTCTTTTTTGTTGGATTGTTTTCATATGTGTTGTTTTCTTGTGTGTTCGTGTCATCATGTGTGTTGATTTGAATATTGAATGTTTGTGTCAGTTCTGTTCTTTTCTGTGGGGGAGTTGCTCGCACGAGAGGCGGGAAATCTTCTTGACTTTGTACACCAATTGCTGCTGCTGGTGTATATGTGTGTATATGTGTGTGTTTGTGTGTGTGCGTGTGTGTGTTTTTGAGTGTGTATGTGTGTATGTGTGTATGTGTGTATGTGTGTATATGGGGGTTTTGTGTGTGTATGTGTGTGTGTTTATATGTGTGTGGGTGTATGTGTGCGTGTGTGTAAGTTTATGTGTGCTTACGTGTGTGTGCAAAATCATGCATATCCGTTTGCAACTTACTTTCTAACATGGGACGCTTGTTGCAATGTTTAATGTATGATTCATTCAGTAATACCATTAACTTGTTTAAATAAAACTATGTGTGAATGAGAATACTTTGAGTTTGAAAGAATGTCTATTGAATTATTCCAATATGCATGAGAGCAATTGATTACTCCACAATCATCATCAACAAGTAATGTGCAGGTAATTATACCATGCCATAAATATATTATTATCATATGTGTATATACATGTATATGTTGTATTCGCAAATGTAAAAAACACAACGCACTGTTAAAATACACACTGTTGTGCACGTAATAAAACCACATTAACAGGAACACATTTTACTGAAATACTGGCAAGGGACATAACAACATAAAACATCTTTGAAGGGACATTACTTACAGTTACATTCATTTGCTATGTAATTTAATACTTGTAGCATTTTTCTACATCTTTTATAAACTTTGTATTGACGTAAATAGAAATTTCATGCATAGTAAAAGTTTGGTTAATATTTTTAGTTATCTTTTAGGATTTTGTAAAAAAATAAAGGCTTTATGTTTCATGCGTGGAAATGAATTACACCATGTTTCTATTTTTCTTTGATATTAAATTCTTTGTTTTATCCATTTACCGGTACATGTCTGAACTTGTTCAAGCAAGTTAAATTAGTTTTGTTTGTTTTTTGGATTGGCCTTTAAAATTCCACAATCACTAAAGACAAAATGCACACAACTACTTGCAGCACTAACTGAAAACAGACATCTGATGTGGTCTCTAACCGAAACTCAGCCACTTACAATCATCACACAATATACTCACTCATATTCATCGTCTCATCTCATCATGTTCCTCTTGTACCTTGCGGTGTCGAGGTGAAGTATAAACAGCGGGAGAGTGCCCTCTTATGGGCTGCATATATCGATATTCCCATGGACTCTGTTATTCACTGCGTCCATCTTCCGTTTACGTGGAGGCCTCTTCCCCTGTTTCCATTTGGTCTGTACATCATTGCTTGTTGGGTATACTGTTAGTTGGTAACGTACTTGCATGGCCAAACCATTTGATTTACTGCCTTCTAATAAAATCTAGCGCTGCTATAACCACCACTTTAGCCCTGATTTCTCAATTTCTGATCTTATCTCTTCTTGATACATTGAGTATTCTTCTCATGAATCTCATTTCTGTTGTTGTGATTTTTCTTTTCTCTTGTTCTGTCATTGTCCAGGTTTGGCATTGTTAACGCAGAGTTGGTAAAAAAAATGTGTTGTAAAGTACTTTCTTAGTAGTTATTGATACATGTTTGTTCTTTAGTATTGGTGCCATTTGTCCAATGAGTTGATTTGCTTCATTGCATCTATTTTCGATCTCGTCTTCTGATTTGCCATTTGATATTATTATACTTCCAAGGTACTTGAAACTTTACTTGTTTCAAAGGATGTTCGTTTAGGTGAATTGTTATTGTTTTTTTCTTCTTTAGTTATAGTCATTACATCTGTTTTACTTGTGCTAATTTTCATGTTATGTTCCCTACACATTTCGGTTAGACTATTATGTGGTCTTGTAATTCAGCTTCTGATTTTGCTATTAGTGCTTGGTCGTCCGCAAACAGGAGTTCTTTAATGGTATAATTTGCAGATGGTTATTCTTCTGTGTTCTCGTCAAGCGGTGTTCTTGCGGTCTCTGTTTGGCTGGTTTCTTTACATATTTTGTCTATATATGTTGTGGACATATTATCACACATTTTTCAACAGGAAATCTCCCAGATATTCACAGATTAAGCAAACTGCCACGACCATAATATCAAGTTCATACTATAAATATTCAAACACATACTTTCACAGACAGTTCTATATCCTAATGTACATCACTGAACGTAATCAACCATTATTTGTATTATTGACATCCTTTATGTTTGACCATCTTTAGTTTCACTTTTCCTTTCCCCCCAAAGAATACCCCACAGATATACAGGAGTGCACACTACAAACATTTAATAAATAATATAATCATCAAGAACCAGTATTGAAAAAGAGACATATATGTGTGTGTATGTAAATATATATGTATATGTATACATGTGTTTATATGTGAGTATGTGTGTGTATGTATGTGAATGTAGGCTATGTATATGTGTATATGTTTATACATATATGTATATTTATGTGGATGTATATGTAACATCTTTTCATATATAAATACATTAATAAGTTTATAAATATACAACAAAAACCCAGTATTTAAAACATAGAGAAATTTAGTCTCATGGACCAAATTATTTTTTACATCTTTACAAAGCCCGTCATGAATCAGTACGTTTTCCTTCTTTGTCACGGGCGGTGGGGACTGATTGCCATTGTCCAGACAGCAAACAGGGAGGCTGTACCGTGTAGGTCTGTTTTCTTTGTCACGGGCGGTGGTGACTGATTGCCACAGTCCGGACAGCAAACAGGGAGTCTGTACCGTGTAGGTCTGTTTTCTTTGTCACGGGCGGTGGTGACTGATTGCCACAGTCCGGACAGCAAACAGGGAGTCTGTACCGTGTAGGTCTGTTTTCTTTGTCACGGGCGGTGGTGACTGATTGCCATTGTCCAGGACAGCAAACAGGGAGGCTGTACAATGTAGATATGTTTTCTTTGTCAACTTTGTTGACTTCTGCCCAGTCCAGACCGCCCAAAATAAACCGTTTGTACTTGTGATTAAGCCTCTTACATGTGTAGCAAACTTCAATATGTTCTCTCTCTCTCTCCTCTCTCTCTCTCTCTCTCTCTCTCTCTCTCTCTCTCTCTCTCTCTCTCTCTCTCTCTCTCTCTCTCTCTCTCTCTCTCTCTCTCTCTCTCTCTCTCTCTCTCTCTCTTGCTCGCGTACGCGCTCAAGCAGACACCATTTTCACAGGTTTCGCGTTTTGCTTTGTACAATGGTATGCTTGCTGCGATGTTTATTGTGGTAAATTGTGTAGATATATTCATGTGTACCATTTTCGGAAACAAAAGTGATTCAGCAATACTTTTGAATTTGTTTACACGAAACTAAGTGTGAATGAGAATACCTGGAATGTGAAAGAGTTTCTATTAAATGTTTTGGTATGCATGGGAGCAATTGATTACTCAACCATCATCGTCAACAGGTAATATGTAGGTAGTTACACCAAGCCAAGAATATAAAGTTGTCACATGTGCATGAATGTATACGTTGTATTCGCAAATGTAAAATGATACTTTTTTGTACATAATAAACGATTATTATTTAAAACAAAATGAATAAATAATAATATTCATTTAACAGTTAAGAAGGGATATGACTCTTTAAAAAAAAATAACGTACTGTGAATCCGCATAGTTGGAAGCATAATTCTGACGTTTCATTTTACGCTATTTGAAAACTGGATTATTCACTATTTTTCAACTAAGTTTTCGAGGACATACTGTGCCTTTTTATTTGGAATTGATATTCTAAAAAGAAATGTGAGTTTTTATTTGCCATTATTATTACCGAAAACAACAAGTTATCGATATAAATTCAAACATCGCTATATTGGCCGTTCCAAGGGATGACTACGAAGTTACGCAACTTCACCAGCCTGGTATTGTAGTTTGCTCAATTACTGGTCTAGGGGCTGTAGAGAAATCAACGCCAGATTTTATTGTCAGTGCCTTAACTGGTCCAGGAAGTGTGCCTTCTGGGGGATTCATCAATCTGTACAGGTTCGAGGTTCCCACTAGGTGGAACTTTTACCTGTCAACAGAAGGGCAGAAAGCCGTGTGTTTTTTTCCCCCTCGCTAGCTAGCTTTTAACGCAAGCGTAGTCCATACAGACTACTTCTAGTATTGCTGGACTGAATGTTGCGTGTGGATTAGATTTACTTATTAACAGTGTCCCTCACCACAGGCGAACCCACTACTTCTAGTATTGCTGGACTGAATGTTGCGTGTGGATTAGATTTACTTATTAACAATGTCCCTCACCACAGGCGAACCCACTCTGACTTAATTAACATCCCCAAGTCAAGGGATAGGTCACCATTTTAGTCCAACTGTCCGGTGTAAGGGTTGAACACGCATTCGGCCATGCTGACCAACGAAAGCCGTGTATGACAAGTTACACGGTATAATGTTCTCTTTACCAAGCCTAGGGATAGACATATCACTAGAGCATCTAGAGAAAGGAAGAGACAGGCTGACCATCCACTGATTGCCTGTCGCGATTACTCCTGAAGGAGTTAAAACACAGTATTACAGGGGGTGACAAGGCTGAAGTCTTCAGGCTGAATGTCGGATAAATAGTTGCTGGCTCAACCCCAAAGAGATCAAGGATCCAGAGTTCCTCTTTCTCAATGTCCTGCCCGTTAAAATTAATTTAGCTGTTACTGGTTCAATGATTTGAGACCATTAAATAGAGTTTTGGAGAACCAAGGAATACCTCAAGGAAAAAATGAAATTTTTACTGAGTATCCCAAATGTCCTTAGGGATGGTTCCTTGCCTCTCCTCTACCAACTAAATAATTAATCTAGGGTAATTGCTTACAACAATTTTACTCTGACTAGAGAACTCTCAAAAGAGAAAATAACCCGTAATTGTCATAATTTAATATATCTATATAAATGAAGTTGTTGCATATACATGTAGTAACATACAACAATCAATGCAGTACAATTACAAGATTATGTGTATATTCATCTCTAACTAATTATCTATCTCCTGGCTGTGCCACTGTATCATACATTGTCCTCAGTATTGTATCCGGTTTTAATTATAATTATTGGGCCTCTTCTGCTGGCCTAATTCTAATCTGTGGAAAGAAACTGGGTACACCCTTGTTGGTTTCCCATCCAGTTCTTGGATCTCGGTAGCATTCAGTCAGTGTAGAATATTCTGGAGAGTTCTTTTATTTTTTCCCCCGGTTTTATTTAATCTTTTGGCTCACTGTGTTTTTTCCACACCATACCTAGGAAAAAGGATATTTAATACCTGTCCTGGAAAGGTGGTGAACATTGGCAGGAAGTTGCTGTGGAATAGTATTTGGCCTCACTATCTCAGCTGCCTCACTCAGTTAAGTGGCTACTGCATTCAGTCAAGCTGCTACTATTACTTTCACAAAGTGCTGCATTCACAAAGTCAGGTCTAGGATAATGACCACTACCTTATTTATCAGAATGACTTCAACATGTCGACACGTTTCATGATCTGAATGAGATGCAATTTATCACAAGCGATGTCGTAGGCTGAGGATTTTCTTTTCTCGTGAATTTTGAAACTCTCTCACTCCTTCCACTGTTTCAGGTCTTATGTCTCATGCTGGCTGATGAACAAACGGGCCATGTCGTTTTGCATGCTGCTATTTATACGGTGCCTTTTCCGGTTCACGTTTTTCATTGCCAATGGGTATATTAAATCTTGGATCGTACAATTGTGGAACAAACAATCCTGTTGCAGTGTTCAGGCTTTAATTGTCGACGGGAAATTACAGCATGTTACGTTTGTGAAAATAAAGTATATCACACTGAACAATGGGGTTGGCATGTGGTGGGCACTTTGCAACGCAAAAAGGATGTGCCCCATTACATACGGATCTACACACCTGAGGTTACTGACAAACACACGAAACTTAAAATCTTCAAATCTTGTGTGATTCCAGTGCTAACGTATGGATGTGAGAGTTGTAAGTCAACGGTAGACTTAGAAAAAAAAAATAATTAGACAATTTTGATAACAAATGTCTTAGAAGAATTCTAAACCTCCAATGGACAGATTTCAGAACCAATACGCAAATAAGACAAGAGACTAAGCAAGATATTGTATCCAATTTTATAAGAAAACGCCGTTAGAACTTCATCGGCCATGTACTCAGAATGGACAAGAAAAGACTCCCCTACCTAGCCCTCATATGGCAACCGGTAAGGAAAAGAAAACGGGGAAGACCAAGAGAGACCCTGCGTAGAACCATCATCGGAGAAGGCTCATTCAACGACCAAATAAACATCACAGATCTACAACAGGTGGCAGCGAACCTCCAGGCATGGAGAGCCATGACTTCTGCCCTATGGCACCGCCTTGGGTTCAAGAGGAAAGACTAACTAACTAACTCATTGATTACGATGTCGGGGAGAAAGGCCAACTGCCCTAAGTATGATCAAGATTTAAAAAAAAAAGTTAGTTGCATGTCCTTTACAGGACGTAACAGTCAGTCCCAGCACTTTGTGGCTGTCACCGCCTCACCTTTAGAGATATTTACGAAAGGGCTGCAACTCCAGCCCAAGGGACAGAAGAGAGTCACTCAGCGCCCGAGTAATCTAGAGCCTTCTAGAAGGACTGGTCAACGAGTCCAGGGCTCCGTGGACACTGATGTGGCCCGCCTATTGCGGGATCCACGAGGAACTCGGACAGAGTTACCACCCGTGTCGGATTGGGACACATGTAGACCGGCAGAGGACAGACGGACTTGAGAGAGGCAACAGGGCCTGTCTGAGAGGGACTCAATAGATATTCATAGATATATAGATATATAGACATAGGCTAGATAGTGTGCTAGACTTTTGTATGATAACTATGTGTTTGATGTTTACGATCTGTGATATGTAATATAGCGCGGGATTGTTAACCCACTGCGCCAACTGTATATTGAAATACAATAAATGTTCGATCTCATAGCGAACGGAGTTATTGTTGCCTGTGTGAACCCGAGCTCAGATATTTAGACACGAGCAAGACGATGACAGGCTTTTTGGGGGCTAGTTTTCCGGTTTTGGCATAAAATTCTAATGTTTCAGAATTATGAATTGCCATGTAAAATCACCAAATTAATTATATCAAATTTTTTGTGTACCACAAATTGTTATCTTTACAAATTTAAAAGATTAGTAGCTATCTAGCAATAAAATAGAATTAATCTGAGTCCCTCAGCAGTGTCGCAGCAGTGCCCCAACAGTGTCTCTCATTATTGTGATTATTGTAAACTATTTTTGACATGACTGTGACATTTTTTGACTGTTACTAATGTTTTCTCACTCTACGAGCAGATTGTTCGGCAAAAAGTGCCGCGTGCAACCTATGTAACTTTTCCAACAGTGGCGAGAGTACAAGACAACATCGGAGAGTTCTGGGATTAAAAGCTAAGTTTCATGTCATACCCATTGCAACTCTAAGCTGTACTTCTCACCATCCATCAATGTATCATTTTGTTTCACATTGATTTGTTTGCATATTCATGTCCTTATAACCAACATAACCTTGCATTTTCATTTACACCTTTAATAAGTAAGGGAGATAACTAAATTTTCCACTCCCGGACATTTTTTCTAAGGGATTTAACTTTATAAACAGTACCAACAAGTTAAACACAAAATGTCTAGCTTAGATAAATGCATTGAGCAAGGAATAAAATTAGGTTATAAAGAAGAGAAACTGTCAGAATGGGCACAGAAAACGCACGCAGAAAACATTGCCCGTGAAGAAAGAGCGATAGAACGAGAGTAAAAACAAAGGCAAATGCAGGCAGAAGAAAAGAAATTGCAAATGCAGGCAAAAGAAAAGAAATTGCAAATGGAGGCAGATGAAAAGAAGATGCAAATGCAAATTGAAGAGAAGAAAATGCAATTGCAGGCTCAAGAGAAACAGATGGAGCTTGAGGCGGCGGCCAAACAGCCCAATTGAATGCCGATACACAACTAAAACTAAAACAGATGGAAATTGAATCCAACGCAAAAATATCTGTTAATAAGCTAAAAAGCAAAGAGGAGGAACAAAAATATAACAAGTATAAAGGCCTCGTGAAGGCGTTCTGCTCAGGAGATTCCATCAGCGCCTACTTAGAAAATTTTGAGTGTCTCATGTCCTACCATAAAATCATAAAATCAGATTTGGCATTTATTCTAATGAGAAACTTAGCTCTTGAACCTTTAAAAGTAATAGAGACAGTGCCACAGGAAATGCGAAAAGACTATGACTACTTAAAACAACGCATTCTCCAACATTTTTTCTTTAGATACTGCAGGTTACCAACAACAATTTGCCAAATTATCTCCACAACCAAACCAAACATTTATAGACTATGTCAGTACAGTCCAAGACGTGTGTACAAAGTGGATTAACTCGGCTAAAACGAACAACAGCCATGACAAACTTAAGGAGCTCATTATAATAGACAAAATAGTTAGCACCATCCCTACACCTTTTGCCAAGTTCTTAAAACAAATGGACTGTAAAAATATTCAGGAAATCGAGTCCAAGGGGAATGCATTTTTCACAGCAAATAGAGACATCTTTCAGCTAAACATAAGTCACAACGATATAGCAGCAGCAGTAGTGAACACCAAATACTCTAAACAAACAGAGAATAAATTTAAGCCGCGCTCAAATGTTAGTAAACTAGTCAAATGCCAATATTGCGGTCTGAATCACGACAGTTACGCGATGTGCGACAAATCGCCTAACTACCCTCACCACCTCAAAATGATTGTGGAAAAGCAGAAGACTAAGCGCAGTGCTTACCAGAGAGCGGTCAAATGTTTTTTTGCCGGAGTTTTGGTCACTATAGTCGCTTTTGTGATGGCCGAAAGTTATTGAAACAGGCCAATGCTGCACTAGTGGAAACGTCGTCAGACGAAGAGATTGAATCATTGAATGAGTGTGATAATCAGAACGACAATGTAAGTGAGCTTGGAAATGCTGTACAAATGATTGACACCATTACAGACAGTAAGTGTAACACCTGTACGAAGTTCCAACTTGACACAACATTACTATGTGGCCACACTATCCCTATTTCAAATGAAACAGCCAACGCTGCTTTGTCATCCACAGGCAAACTAGTTTTTTCAACAGGGTTTGTAAATAACAAAAAGTGCACATTAATTCGGGATTCCGGGGCAACGCTCTGTGGGATTAAGAAAACATTAATAGACACTAAAGACTACACAGACAAACATGTGACTTGTCGCACATTCTCAGGTACGATAGAGAAATACCCCCTTGCTCTGGTCGAAATTCGAACACCGTTCATTTCAGGACAAGTATTGTGCGCTGTCCTTGAAAATCCAGTCGCTGATATTATACTTGGGAACTTGCCCAACATACAACCATGCTCTGCAAAGGAAATCAGAGATTGGGAGCGTAAAAACGGTATTCACCACCCAAACAGCGATGCTAGAGAGAAACACCATTCATGCTTGTCTCATTCTGCCAAAGGACCAAGGGAGACAACCACTGAGGTAATTCAGAAAGAATTCACCGAGGTGTACAATGCAGGGGCGGTCGAATCTGTCAGCGATACGACCAAAGTAAAACCTCGAATTGAGGATGCTACCAAGCTACCAAGTACCAAACCTGTAAATGTGCAACAAAACACACAACACACAAATGTGATAACACGACAGACAACCCATAAAACCAACACCGACCAACTACAGGAATCATTAGAAATAATAGCACCAAACTTAACCAACACTAATTTTGCAAATGAACAGAAAGCAGATCCTACTCTGTCACCATACTTTAAATTAGTAGGACTCAAACCTAAATTAAGTAAGAACGCATCGTGGATATTTAGGCTACAGAACAACATCTTAACTAGATTTTACACAACAAAGCAGATCACGATACAGCAGGTAGTGTTACCACAAGCACATTGAGACAAGGGAACAGACGCAACGAACTGGTGACGAAGACGAAACGACAATTTCCCAACGGAATGACACCTCGACAAATGAAGCATCATTAACGACACACTCTTACGACGACGAAAACGACGACGACGTATGGACATTACCGACAATCTGTGATATCGACAACGACGACAAATTTGACGACATATTGACAACGATTGATCTCGACGACGACGACAATGACATTGAGGACAATTTACAAACAGTAGCATCTGTGATAAATCAGACAAACGTTGATAATACTGAAATCCCTGTACCAATTATGACTGACGACGGGAGTATAAATGACATACATATCTCTGACACTTTGACACAACAACAGCGACAAGACATTTTGACTCTCCTTGACGAATATAAATCTAACTTTTCTAATAAACCTGGACGCACTGATAAAATAACACATTCAATTGTGCTGACAGATCTGAGACCGGTCAAATGTAGACCATATTCTATTCCTCTCCATTACAGAGCAAATTTAGATAAAGAAATTTTAGATTTAGAGAAGAATGGCATAATTCAAAATCGATGTCTCAATATTCTTCACCGATTGTCCTGGTGAAAAAGAAGGACCAGACAATCCGTTTGTGCATCGACTATAGAGTATTAAATACAAGAACAACGACGGATGCAGAGCCAATGAACAGCTGTGAAGATCTTATTTTAAATATGGCTCAATCATCCTTATTTTCCAAGACAGATTTAGCGAAAGGATATTGGCAAGTGCCTCTACACCCTTCTTGTAGACATATAATAGCATTCGCAACACCCCTTGGTTTGTACGAATGGCTGTATCTTCCTTTTGGCCTGAAGAACGCACCGGCCACCTTTGTTAGATTAACCAGATTGTTATTACACGGAATTAAAGATGTGGTAGCCTATATTGATGATATATGCATCCATTCTTCTAATATGACTTCTCACTTACTTACCCTCAAACAAGTCTTCAACCAAATCTCTCTTTTTGGACTTACTATCAAACCTTCCAAGGTTGAATTAGGCTATAGACAAATAGACTTCCTTGGTCATAGAATTTCTGAAGGCAAATTGTTGACAGATGAGAAAATTGTTTCCATGATTCTTAATCTAGAAGTTCCTACCACAAAGAAACAAATTAGAAGTTTACTAGGGCTTATTAACTATTATTCTAAATTTATTCCACATTGGGCAGAACTTACCTCAGTCTTTTCTGATATGTTAACTAAAGATCATCCATCGAAAATTTGTAAAAGTACCAGTTTAGATGATGCAATGTGTAGATTGAAACATATTTTTTCTAATCCACCAGTCTTACGATTACCCAACATAAATTTACCCTTTATTTTGACCACAGATGCGAGTGCTATCGCGATAGGAGGCTGTTTAATGCAGGAAGTGGATGGAGTGAGACACCCGATTCTATACGTAAGCCGCAAACTAAAGAAGGCAGAGACCCGGTATGCCACAGTGGAATTGGAGGCTTTAAGCCTATTGTTTTGTATATTGAGATTATCTAAATTCCTCTTGGGTAGTCACTTTGTTGTTCTCACAGACAGTTCGCCATTATTGGTCCTTAACCATGGGTCACCTAAAAACCATCGTTTGAAAAGATGGTGTCTTCTACTTCATGATTTCGACTTCGAAATCCGCCATATCAGAGGCACAGACAACATTACGGCTGACCTTTTATCACGGCAAACGAATGCGCCAGTAGAATGACTCTTAACACATCGACCATTCGCCATACTAGAAACTGTGATACTTTTAGTCTGTTGCATATAACAGTGTAACTCTACACCTGCTAGAGAACTCTCTGTGAATAGGTTACTTACAACATCCACAAACATGAGACTTCAAGAGCTATAATAAGAGCTATATGGTGAAAGCTATACTATCAAGTGCCTAAGCTCTAGAACGATCCCAGCAAGAAACATTAACTGTGTTTCAACCAAACACACAGTGAACTGACTCTGAATACTGTAATATTTCATACGGGACATTGAGAACAATCCAGACTTGCTGTTGCTACGAAACTTTGCAAACAGCCGAAACAGAACGACATCTACTACACCACTCAAGAGACAGCCATACTAACTTTAACATTCATGGTATAACACGCTAACAACAGGACGACAACGCGCACATCATCGTTGGATTTAGTTACTTAATTAATTAATTACTTCAGTATTAAATATGTATTATATTTGCATTAATGATGTATATAATATGTGCTAACCTGTAATTTGTACATATTCTACTATAATATTACAGGCGGTTCCATTCATAGGTTAAAGAACCGTCCTATACAATTGTCTCTGTGTAAATTAAAACCCATTTTTGAGTCATCGTACAAAAAGTACGTATTTTCTTAAAGGGCAAATATCGCCTAGCCCATTTTTTCTAAGGGCAATAACACTTACCTCAACTTTAATTATATATTTTAACCAAATACTATTTTGAATGAAAGGTGAGTGAATGACTGCGTGAATGGATTAAATGAGAGAACGATATACCTAGCGGACAAATTGTACGCAAAACGTATTTATTTTAATTTGTCTGCGTCTTTCATGTAAAATTGCATGACTTGTGTAAATTGTGTAGTTAGTTAGTAATATACTTAGCTTAGCAGTTAGTTTAATATACTTAGTTAGGAGTTAGGATACATCTAAGCACCACTACTTGGAATGCCTGATCATGTATTGCACACAGTGGAGTAATTCATGATTGAGGTTATCCCAACTCGTGACGCTTGGAAATACGCCACACATTCAGCATACACTTTACACAAAACTTAAAACTCAACACTATCAATTTAATATACATTCACTTTATTACAACAGCAACTTATTAGTCAACACACTAACAAGCCAACAGGGACACATGTAGTCTGAGGGGATGAAATAACAACGTAACTACATATTTAGTATTATACAACATACGAGAGTAAAAGTGTATTGAAATGCACACACAGATCAAGATTTGAAGGTGTACTTAATTAGCCAGGACTTCGGTTTTGTTAATCCTCTTTAATACAGAGGTTAATTGTCTGGGTACCAGTTGGGTACTATGAGAAGGGCGGGTTGTAAATACAACTACTAAAACTTCACGTAACTTCGGTCTGATAAGCCTTTTAAGGACACAGGAGACAGAGTGATCTCTTCACCAAATCAGAGAAGTGGTGTAAGGGAGAATACATGAGTTTTAATACCAGTATGTAGGTTACCAGGTTACTGTCCACCAAACTACAAACACCAACTTTATGTGATTCGGTGACAGAATTAGAACAGATCTAATTACCCTATAACAAACCATCATATCAGGGGAGAGGGGGGAATCCTGTCACCGCCTCACCTTTAGAGATATTTACGAAAGGGCTGCAACTCCAGCCCAAGGGACAGAAGAGAGTCACTCAGCGCCCGAGTAATCTAGAGCCTTCTAGAAGGACTGGTCAACGAGTCCAGGGCTCCGTGGACACTGATGTGGCCCGACTATTGCGGGGTCCACGAGGAACTCGGACAGAGTTACCACCCGTGTCGGATTGGGACACGTGTAGACCGGCAGAGGACAGAAGGACTTGAGAGAGGCAACAGGGCCTGCCTGAGAGGGACTCAATAGATATTCATAGATATATAGATATATAGATATTCATAGATGTATAGATATATAGACATAGGATAGATAGTGTGCTAGACTTTTGTATGATAACTATGTGTTTGATGTTTACGATCTGTGATATGTAATATAGCGCGGGATTGTTAACCCACTGCGCCAACTGTATATTGAAATACAATAAATGTTCGATCTCATAGCGAACGGAGTTATTGTTGCCTGTGTGAACCCGAGCTCAGATATTTAGACACGAGCAAAACGATGACAGTGGCTCTTCATGATTCATGGGCAAGTGTACGTTCAGTAGTTTGCCACTGCTTTCTGAATGTCCCGCACCCATACCATTTCGTACACAACCAACACAGCTGTGTTTTGAACGAGCAACGATAACGCCAGCAGCAGCAATTAGTGACCAAAGTCAAGAAAATTAACCGCCTCTCGTGTGATCAACCGCTCCGCAGAAGAGAACAGAAACGACACACATTTTCAATAGTCAAATCAACACACAGGAAGACGGGAGCACAGAAGAAAACAATATAAAAGAATACAATCCATAGTAATACAGACTGTCGGTTTTCACATCGGCAGCAATCCAAATAAGAGAAAAAAAGAAGACAGAAGACTACTGCAGTCACTAGACGGTTCACACTCTTACACAGATAATCTTTCAACAACTGGATCCATCCGGAAATGAAAGAAATAACCATAGCATTACCGAAGATCACAAGACAAGGGTACATAAACAAGCAGAACAAGAAGAAAAACAAATAAGTACAAGACGAATAGGACATATACAGCATACAGAAATCCTCTTTTGTCACTATATCGCCATGAGTTAACCAGATAATGATAATACAGGAAGTTTGCTTAGCGCATATTTTCTAGGCCACAACAGTTGTACAAAATACAGATAGAACCCGTCAGATCCTAGTTACAATCAGATATCAGACAATCCCAGGTCGGGCAAAAATAACAGCTGCAGATGTGTAGGGGAAGTGAGTGAGATGAATCTATACACCACTTTGACAGTTCATAAACAGGTCGGATTCAAGCGGAAATGGCCAGCTCGGAAGAAAACAGTCCGTCTGTAATTTAGAGTTCCGGACATCAAGCGAAATGGTGGCTGGAGTTGTCACCACTCGACAGAAGATTGGCGGTTTGTTGTGGAAACCCGTTGTTGGGAGCATACAGGAACTCGCTAGCTTGTTGTGGGAGTCAAAACAAGTGATGACAACTCTGACATTGATTGAGCCAGGGAAGATAGATTCCTGACAAGGGATGATCTGCCCAAAATAACACCTGTGTGGACATAAAGAATAACGTCACGTGACCAATTTTAGGCGTTTGCCAAAAACCTGATTTGGGGACAATGAGTGTTGACCAAAAACCGTGGATTAGGATTGACGTGTTTGTTGGAGAGCTCTACAGTGTTAGATTAATGTTAAATTAACTAGCATGTGTCGTTATGGCAAAGTGTAGCAGCCATCCAGGAATGAGGCGGGTTTGCCTAAGGTAGTTAATATAGTCTATTTAGGCCTAATTAATATAGGCAGTAGTCTTGTTAAAACTAGAGTGTGATGATTAGCACTGTTAGTTGAAAACTAGTTAGAGTAGTGAAGTGATAATTGGCTCAGCTAGGGTGAATAGGATAGCGGGGTGATAATTGGAGAGATTTAAGATGGGTTGGGAGATGGGGAAAGTGCTCAATGGGGAGGGATCTTTCAGTGGGTTGCCCACTGAAGTTTTGCGCTCTGTTATTGGTCTTTCCTTGTCATCGCCTGATTCGGACGTAGGTGAGGAGCTAATATGCTCTATGACAGAGTTTAGTTAGCTGTAAAATAACTGAGCAAGGCAATAGGCTTACACTCAGCCGGTAGGATCAGTGACTAGTACTATCACCAGATGTGTTGTTTCTCTCACAGGTTCCCTACCAGTTACGAGGAAGTTCAACACTGGGTTTGATGAAGTGCAACTTCAATTAGACATTACACCAGTTGGACACTCAAATGTTTCTTACTAAAAAGGAATAACGTCCGAGAAGAAAGATGGTATTATGTTTACGCTGGACTCATAATCAGGAGGGTTCACCATAACATGGCTCAGAAGAGCCAACCAATATAACGATTCCTGCGTGTTAAGGTTCACCTAGGATGGGTGATGATTGTTGATATGTCACACATCATACAAACATTGTTAAAGGAACGAGAACATTAAAATATAATAGTCTCATGGTGTGATATATTCTAGTGAAATAGTACAAAAGACATGATACGTTAAACTAGATAGACACTAGTTAGGATCAAGTATATTAACAATAACAGTGATACCTAAGTACACACAACAAAGGATTCGTACAATTTTTAGGACCGATAGGAACTTATGTGCAGTGTGCAACCGGTCCATGATCAGCTGTAATTTACAAACAGTATCTATTTCGGATGATCAGGAAGATGGATTACCAGGTAGCTACAGATGACAGTCGGTGTCTGGCAGGAGAGATACAGTACCGGGTGAGATGGACTTGTTCTGACTTAACGTGCTGTGGTGTGTCCTTGCAAGGATGAACTGACTATGTTATTATCTGAAGGTTCGATCCTACACACATTATAGAACACATCACACATTTTCTTCGCATACACTTCTCACGTACATTACACTTTTCTTTTAATAAATTAATCTTTAGTAATTTTTAGAAGCAAGAGTTGTTGAATATATTGCGTTGGGGAAGTATGAGAGGGGCATAGTACGACAGTGAGAGAGAGAGAGATAGGAAAAGGTGTCCATGGGCTGATGGAGTGTGTTGGACGGAAGCTGGTGAATTCTTCAGGATATTGATAAAGGGAAAAAAAATTATAATGTGGGTGTTGACTCCCCTCACTCCCGGGACGAAACTTTAAAGGAAGACACGACATCTTTGTAGACACCGATACAAGTGACAAGAACAAGGATCAAGGAGATCCAGTGGCATAAACATCTGTAAGCCTAGACATGTCCATCGTGGAAAACAACTTGCTGTACGAATTTAGTTTGTAATTATGTCTCTTTTATTTGTTTTACTCAAATTACAATGACTCATGATATGATTATTATTACTTTAAATATTTGTGGTATACGTACACAATTACAACACATCACCACACTGATTTGCAAACACAAACCAGACTTTACACTACTACAATTAACAAACTTTCAAAAACTGTCATTTACTGCCAATATAGTACCTTGCGGTTTATGGCAAGGTGTGTGTGTGTGTGCGATGGGGGTGGGGGGGGGGGGGGTGGGGTCTTTGAGTCTAAGGAATTAAAGCCGCCAGGCTAGTGCAGTCACCGCGAACTGTGCAGGTTAGGATTTCCTTCTTGCCCTAACCGGCATAATTAACAAACATATTCAAAAACATTCGCACAACAAATCACCAAACAAGTAGACCCTAGACGCTCATGCTTTATTTTAGGCATACACAAAATCGGGTCAGGTTCAGCTGTGCTGCAAGCATGAGACAGGTGGGATATTATTAGAACACACACACAGATGACCAGGGGCGAATTGCATAATACAGGTAGAAAATACTATACATACATACACCATAGCGAACATACATGCTCCAGCAACTTACAATCATCAAAAAATGTTTAAACATGAATTAAACACCCTGCTCACACAAAGATACAGAGGACTACGTGTTACCGTTGCAGGGATTTCAATTTTGTACTAACAGATGTAGATATTATAGGGGGAGGAAGGCAGGAATAAAGACACAATTAAGGAGAGGTGACAGGAATGGAATTAACCAAATAGATATGCTGCAGAATACCATAGACACAGTACAATTTAACACACTGCTTTCACATACAGACACCGATGAATAACATTGCAATAACACACAATCAATATGACACAATCACATCAGCCATATTAGACAGAATATACACACCTGCAACACACCACATAATGTTCGGTTGAATGTGCAGGGACTTCATTCTAGAAATGTTCAGATCTGATGGAAGGTCATTCCATAAGTGAGCACTCGAATACGCAAAGCATCTTTTGTATAAGTCAAACCTAGGTTTTGGAACATATAATAATTTAAGCGCTTGCTGTTCATTGCATGAGATTGAATCAGTTGAAGAAACTGTGCGGTTTTGTGAGCTATTGTTGTATTCACTAATTTGGCTTTGTTAAAAAGGAAATGCTTTCGAAGTGGTAGAAGCCTTAGATGACTATATACATTAGTACTTTTAACATGCTTTGTGCCAGAAACTAGACGTATAACCTGCTCTTGAAGAGAACAAAGTCGTTTCATATTGGACTTAGGGCAACCACCCCAGACTGTGGAACAATAATCGAGATGTGATTGGACATATGCTGTATATAATATTTTTCGGGTGCTTTCGTCCAGAAAGTGCTGAATGCTCAATCAATCAATCATGTGCCATGCCGGAAAGCGTGGGCGGTAATGATTCGCCATTGCACTCGGTCACCAGAGTCGTGGATCAGCTCAGTGTTCCTGTCTCGTCCATGCTATGTGGCCAAGCCATCCAGGTATTTTCCTCTCGGTCTTCCTCTTGGTCTGTTCCCTTCGATCTTGCCAGCTGTCACTAAGTTCTCCAGTCCATTTCTTCTCATAACATCTCATCTCATCATGTTCCTCTTGTACCTTGCGGTGTCGAGGTGAAGTATAAACTTCGTGAGAGTGCCCGGTTATGGGCTTTGTATATCGACATTCCCATGGATTCTGTTATTCCCTCCGTCCAACGTTTACGTGGTCGGCCTCTTCCTCTGTTTCCATCTGGTCTGTACATCATTGCTTGTTGTGGCATGCTGTTGACTGGTAACCTACTTGCAAGGCCAAACCATTTGACTTGCTGCTTTCTAATAAAATCTAGAGCAGCTTTAACCCCCACGTTAGTCCTGATTTCTTCATTTCTCATTTTATCTCTTCTCGATACGTTGAGTATTCTTCTCATGAACCTCATTTCTGTTGTTGTGATTTGTCTTTTCTCTTTTTCTGTCATTGTCCAGGTTTGGCATTGGTAGCACAGAGTTGGTAGGAAGATTGTGTTGTAAAGTATTTTCTTAGTAGTTATTGATACATGTTTGTTCTTTAGTATTGGTGCCATTTGTCCAATGAGTTGATTTGCCTTATTGCACCTATTTTCGATCTCGCCTTCTGATCTGCCATTTGATGATATTATACTTCCTAGGTACTTGAAGCTCTTTACTTGTTTCAAGGGATGTTCGTTTAGGTGAATTGTTGCTGTTTGTTCTTCTTTAGTTATAGTCATTACCTCTGTTTTGCTTGTGCTAATTTTCATGTTATGTTCCCTACACATTTCGTTTTGAATATTCATGTGGTCTTGTAATTCAGTTTCTGATTTTGCTATTAGTGCTTGGTCGTCCGCAAACAGGAGTTCTCTAATGGTTAGATTTGCAGATGGTTCTTCTTCTGTGCTCTCGTCATGCGGTATTCTTGCTGTCTCTGCTTGGCTGGTTTCTTTACATATGTTGTCTATATATGTTGTCGGGTGTGTGTGAAGAATGAATGTCGTAGTAGTTCCTTGTTCTTCTTTACCACTTTAGTGTCGTCCCTGGAGTGAGGAGAATCAACACCCACATTTGTTTTAATTCAATATCTCTATTCTGGAGAAATCCAGCAGACTCCATCCACACACTCCTTCAATCTGAACACACCTTCTTCTCACTCTTGCTCACTCCTGGATCATGCCTTCTCTCATTCTTCCCCAACATAACATACTTGACAACTCTCTCTTCAACAAATAAAACCAAGAAATTTATTAAAACAAAGAGTATATGTAGGAGAAGTGTGTATGTGTGTATAAGGTGTAGAATGCGTGACGTGTATTCTAATGTTAGACCAGTGATTTAGAAGCAAAGTCTGTAACATCATAGTGCTTAGCACACAACAGCACCATTTTTTCCGGACAGTGAACCTCACCCAGAAGATGACGACTTTCTCCAATCACTCGAACAAACAGGATGCTGGTAATCCGATAGACACTGTTGATCCTGGTCTTCACTCTACCACACGGTGAAGTTATTCTGTTTCCTAATGTTGTTTTTTTTTGAACAGATAATCTTCCAATTAACTGAAATGTCACTTGGGGAAAGTTTTAATGTTCATAAGTCTCTGATTATAACATTTCCCCTCTTTTAGAACACAACCTATTAATGTTTGTTAGGTAGATGTGTATATATATATATATATATATATATATATATATATATATATATATATATATATATATATATATATATATATATATATATATATATATATATATATATATGTCCTTGGTATGTGAGTTATTAATCTTCGGTGATGTAGCTTATCACTTATTAAACACAGCTATAAAGCACCTGAAGAATGGTAAATCTCCTGGATGTGATGAGATACCAGCTGAACTAATTAAAGCGGGAGGAGAAGAAAGCATACACATATATCATGCATTATGTACAAAGATTTGGAAATATGGTATATGGCCAAAAGATTGGAAGAGAACTATCTTCATTCCAATACCAAAAAAGGACAACCTGAAATTATGCACCAACTATAGAACTGTTGCCCTGATCAGTCATGCAAGTAAATTCCTATTAAAAGTCATAATGGCAAGACTTCGTAAGAAAATGGAAGAAGAGATTAACGTAGTTCAAGCTGGATTTAGACAAGGAAGAGGAACAAGAGATCACATATTCAACATGCGTTTAATAATAGAGAAGTGCAGAGAATTTAATGTAAACCTATACTCATGTTTTGTGGATTATTCAAAGGCATTTGACTGTGTACAGCATCAGAAACTTTGGGAAATCATGAGGACTATGGGCTTTCCATCACATGTAGTACAACTCATAAAAATGCTCTATCTAGACCAACAAGCAGCAGTTAGAATAGATGGCGAGGCATCAGATTGGTTTGACATCAAGCAAGGAGTCCGTCAGGGCTGCGTGCTGTCACCCTATTTGTTTAACCTGTACGCCGAAAATATAATGAGAAATGTAAGAGATGATATAAACAGGGAGCTATATGATGCCCTAAATATCGGCGGTCATGACATACCAGAGATTCGATATGCTGATGATACAGTATTACTATCCACAACACAGAATGGCATAGAAAACCTAATAGCCTCAACCCAATTGAATAGTGAAAATCACAACTTATATCTTAACATAGCAAAAACAAAGATAATGCATACATATAAAACTACTATGGAGAAAGAAATATACATTAATGGGGGAAAATTGGAGGTGGTGGAAAATTTTGAATATCTTGGGTCATTGATTACCAATAACGGTGACACAATGAAAGAAATTAAACGGCGACTATCCATTGCTCTTCAAAGACTAAAACAGATGAATAATTTATGGAGTGGGACAGACAGAACTACAAAAATTAGATTTTTAAGAGCATGCATCTTTCCCATTGCAACATACGCCTGTGAGACATGGACACTTACTAAACAAGCTGAACAGCTCATAAACGCCTTTGAATATAAATGTTATAGACGAGTTCTAAGAATATCTTGGGTAAAGAAAAGAACAAATGCATCCATACTTCAAGGGTTGAATATTGAGGAGGGATGGCTATTAAAGACATTCAAGGGGAACACTCAAGGGGAACTGTAGATGGAATCTGTAGAGCAGATAACATCATGGTGAGGGCTACTCAGTCCTGACCGTAATTAGGTGATTGTAGGCCAATAACAGCACTCAGATCTATAACAGAGATCCGATCTCTGTCATACGGCCAAATAACTCAATCATATGATCTGAGACATGGCAACACCAGGAAAGAATAAAGGAACGGGTAGAAACCCAGCAGATGCCCTACTGGAAGATCCTACCATATCACATACCTCTTCTCCCTCTCAACCATCCTTAATCTCTCTAATTATTATTCCACTACATTGTCCTCAACTTCCTGAGTAAAATGATATCTCACATAAGCTAGTTGAAGCCACACAATAGAATACTAGTGCCGACGCTCCTATGATACTTTCTAGCACCGCACTATAGAACATTCTATCACTAATCATAATACATTATATCACTGCACCTATAATACATTATATCACCGCACAGCACTGTACTCTATTCCTAATCATACTCTTAAGTTAGATATAATTAATTGCCTACCATATGTCTATTCCTGTTGTTACTCGAGAAACTAGGCAATCCGATTGGATCTATGTCCGCGGATAACTATCACTACTTAGACAGCCCAGTCCCTCTAATATAACACAACTCGGAATAATCCCCAATCCTAACACTTCAGAATGTTTTTCTCGACTCCCTCCACCAGTTTACTGCACTGGGTTTTATATGGGTGCTTGAGTGAGTCATCAGAAAGTCCAGACGCCAATCAGTCCAGAATCTGGCTTTGTCCTCCTGTTTCCAGACTAACCAGAGTCAATTAGCTGTCAAGTTTCCTTTTCATCTGGGGAGTTCTTTGTCTCATCCAACAAATATCCGGGTTGTCTGTGAGCCAGAGACCTTTCTCCCATTACAGAATCCTTCCGACCTCTAGCAGACATTCTGTCTATCACTTTCACCGGCCAACTCCCGTTTTGTAGACAAATGTCGCCAGTACCCACCTCTCGAACAACATCCTGTCATCAAACTGTCGACTGTGTGTAGACAACGCGACGTGACTCCCTTTGATCTCATACACACTGTAGACCAGGTGCAGAAAATCTGTACCGACGTATTTTCCTCAGTTTGTTCACCATCAAAGAGTCAATTGTGTTAGCAAAATAATGTCGGGTTTGGTTATCATCGGTCGCAACTAACAAGTTTATTTATCCTGTGACATATGTTATGAACAAGAGAGGGGACAGGACACAACCTTGTCGTACTCCAAATCGTATGGTGAAGGGTTCTGAGTGTCCTCCAGTTGCTCTCACTATGCTTTCACTGTTGTTGTATAAACTTCTACATAGGTTTGTTAGATGTGTACTCACTCCATATTGTTTAAGGATTTCCCACAGCTTGTTTCTATCTACCCTATCAAATGCCTTTTCTTGGTCGACAAAGGCTAAGTAGAGTGTTTCATTGAATTCGATTGATTTTTCTATAAGTTGTCTAAGAGCAAAAATGGCGTCTGTGCATCCTTTGTTTTTCATAAATCCAAGCTGCGTTTCGCTTAGCTGGGGTTCTAAAGTAGTTCGTAATCTTTTTTCAAGAATTTTGCAAAATATTTTCCCAGTATGACTCAACAGTGAAATGCCTCTGTATTGTGTGCCTTTTTGTTTTTCTCTCTTTACTATTCTACTCACATGTCTTCTCGCTATTCTGTATTCTCTGTAATCACATTCCTGTTTGCTCTTCAACCACTTTTTATATTTTTCCTTTTTTTCTTTTACCGCTTTCTTTACTTCTGCGTTCCACCAACTTGTTATTTTCTTTATCCGTGTTTTGCGTTTTTTCGTGGTACTTCTTAGTTTTTCTCATAACATGTCCAAAATATGTTGACTGTCTACGTCTAATTTCTCTAATCAATCTACGATTTTCATTTGTCTCTTGTAGTACTTGGTCATTAGTTTTTCTATCTGTCCATGGTATGATTTGCATTTTCCTCAGAAACCACATTTCTGCAGCCATCAGATGTTTTTCAGCTTGACAGCACATTGTCCAAGTTTCACATCCATACAAAAGAACAGGCTCTATGTATCCCCTCAACACTCTTTTTCTCGTTTCAATTGACATCATTTTATTGGTCAGAATGTTTTTCATCTTGCTAAAGGCTACTTTCGCAATGGCGATTCTTGTTCTAATCTCTTCAAGGCATCTACCATCAGATGTTATGACTGTTCCGAGATAATTGAACCGATTCACTTGTTGAAGAATATTCCCATTTACTTATATATTACATTGTGGTACTTCGTTCTTCCTAGTGACGACCATAACCTGTGTCTTCCTACAGTTTAATTCCAACCCCAGCTGCTCACTGTGTACAACAACAGCGTCTACTAATTGTTGCAGATCATGTGCATTGTCTGCAATCAATACTGTATCATCTGCATATCTAATGTTATTTATGTTTCGTCCTCCAATGCTGATTCCATTTAGGTCTTCTACATTTCTGAAAATATTTTCACTGTACAGGGAAAAAAGATCTGGAGACATTACACATCCCTGCCTAACACCTCTCTTAATAGGTTGATATTGTCCTACTTCATTATCAATCCTTATGGCAGCTTGTTGTTTCCAATATATGTTTTTTATAAGTCTAATGTCTGAATGCTAGCAAGTCGGTAAACATTTTGTGCCATTTTCTTGGTAAGGGCATGGACATGAGAGCTCCAATTTAAATATCTGTCAATAAGGTCAAAGACTTAATGTTTTATGTTCATTTACATTAACTATAGGTAAAGTGTCCATTCCGAGGACGAGCGGTGCCCCAATTATGGCTAGTGTATGAAGTGTTTGTCTGGTCGTTATTAGAATGGATTTGTAGTGAGCACTCGTGACCACGGATGGGAAATTTAATAGGAAAGTACAGTTGTCTAATGGGGTAATGGACGGTAATCTTAGCCAAAGGACCGAGAATTGTTTTATTTTCAAACCTTTATTTTATACAAAGCAATGTACGTATATTTCCTAAGTGACGCGTGTTTCTTGTTTGTGTATATCACAGAGCGTTGCCGTTTGTTGGCGTTAAGTGTTATACCACATGAAACAAATACATACATATACATTTATGATCATATGACATTTATGGCATAGTTCATATGCCAGTCAAAATATAATGAGACGTTAAAGATTAATAGCTTAGCGATGCCATTAAAAGGATATTTAATGTAATATCAAGGAGAAATAGAATGATGTCTTTTAACATTTCCCACATTTAAGATAAAGCCATTACTTTTACATAATCTTAAAAGATATTTAAATTATTATCGAATCTTTTATGCTGCATTTTACCGTTGTTAATTTCTATAGAAAACTTTACACAAATTAAAGACAAAACTACAGTTATTTGAATCAAATAGTACATTTATCTTACTCAAAGTAATGTCTCTTGAAAATATTTTTTCCTCTCGCTTTCTTTTAAACACAAGCGTAAAGTCCATACACAATACTTCCAGTAGTGATGGACAGAATTATGCGTTTGGAATAGCTTTCCTTATTACCAGTGTTCTTCGCCGTCAGGTAAACTCACTCCGTCTTCAGGGGTACTTGTAATTTACGTCCCAAAGTCAAGGACGAGATGTCAACATTTTAGTGCAACTCTCCGGTGTAGAGGTTGAAGCCCTTACCTCGACATCAGTGCCATCATGCAAGTCCTCTTACATTACAGCCATGTCTTATTTCATTGGCTTACACTATGGTATGGTTGGCTTATTCACAATAGGCAGTAAAGATAACTTGAGAAACAAATTGCCGACAAATACCTCCTTTTCATGGGAACATAATATTCATTTTATTGTATGGAAGGGAAATAACTCGCCAACTTTTTTTCTAAAGAAGCAATTAGTTACATCAGCTGTTAAATGTTTAATTTAATGACACTGCCTACTCACAGTTAACACGATAATTTAATATCCAAAAGGATAAATACTTTCACTGCTAAAATTAAATATAATGTACTTGTTAATGCAATATATACAATGTTTCAACACTGCAAGCTCCCTGCACGGTTTTAACGACTTCCCCAAATGGTCGACCTGACATTCTTACTCTGGTTTCTCTTCACAACGTAGAAATCTTTCGCCCAATTATTTAAAGATCCAATTACAACGATTTGTCGTCGTCGTCGCTTTGTGTTCATTCGCACTGCGAGCGCTAACAAGTCAAGTCGTATTATTCTGTCAAGAATCCTGATACGAGGGAAAATGGCACGTTGAAAGTCCAACAACAAAAAACACGCGACGGCCAAGATGTACAGCGTGGGAGTCGACAACAAGAAGAAGAACGTGGAGAGCCTACCGGCTAGCTGCATCAAAGAGCCTGATACTACAGCTATTACTGAAGCTACCACGAGGGAGAAGATCGACAGCCCAACACAGTCAAGAACCAAGACAGCAGAGAAGAAGGAGGAGAAAGACACCAGAGTCGGAAACACCGACTCAAAAACAGTCCGATGGGTTGTCAAGCGGATTCCAGTGGAGCTGACAGACTGAAGAAATCCTGAAGCAGCTACGAGAAGAGAATCTGCACATCCGATTACTTGAAGGCGGAGCGGCTCCTCACCTACTCCAAGATACCTACAACCTTGGCAGTGGTGACATCGGAGGACAGCGAAATGCCGATCACAGTATCATTCAACAAGAGAATACAGCAACCAGAGAGATTCATACCAAGAATCACTCAATGTTCCAGATGTCAGAGGGCCACAGCAGAGCTACGTGTCGCAGTAAGACCGAAATCTGCCGATACTGCGCCGATCTTCACCCCTTCAAGGAGTGCCCGCTGGCAAAGCTAGACACGAACTTCCGAGCAGCCAACAACAAAAGAAAGTGCGCCAACTGCCTGGGCAAACATGGAGCAAGATACCTGGGATGTCCGTACCTGCAAAGACACAGAGACGTCTTAAAGATCGCCATCACCACAAAGACACCATACAACGAAGCAATGCGGAGGTGCGAGACAGCAACATGCATCTCACAAGCCGAGAAAGAGCAACTGCAAAGCCAGATTGAGGAGCTAATGAAGCAAGTCAAGCTACTGCAAACATCGGCACCAACCAGCGACAATGGGAAACTTCTTGCCGAAATAAAGGAGATCCAGCGGGACATCAAACAAGAGGTGGAGAATATGAAGGCAGATGACAAAGATAAATGAAGAGATTCTGCGAGACATCAAAGCGGTAAGAGAAATTCTAACAATCGAAAGGGAGCCAACCCAAAACAAATCAGCACGAGAAACAGAAAAGCACACAGAGAAACCGCAAGATGACATCCAATAAGAGGACGAACCGGAACCGCTAGACAAAGCCAGCAACCCAGCCACGACACTATCCCGCCAGTCATCTGAAGTAAACCAAGACGAGCACCCTGAGGACGACACGGAGTGGCTCCGGAGGCTTACCTTGGAGGATCTACGAGAGTCGGCAAGGAAGGATAAACTCAGATACCAGGAATTCAAAAGGTGCTGGATTGAAAGAGAAAAGAATAAACCAAAAAAGCTCAGGAGACCGGTAGATTACACAAATGTAATCTTGGAACAGGATACCGCCTACACGTACTACATAGAAGACGGAGAGAGAAAACCATGGATGACCGCGGAGGAAAAAAGCGAATGGCCGAAGCTAAAACTCGAAGATGAAAAAAAAAGTACAAGAAGGAATATAGAAACGTCGAAAAGCTTCTACAGAAAATACACAACGAAGGAGACTAAAAGACCTAATAAAAAGTCTTTATAAGGACTGCAGCCAGTCAAGCCAGACGATACAGGAGCCTACACCAACAAAGAAAACCACAAGAACAGACGAGCACAAAGGAAAGCTTCTACAATTACTTCACAATGGAGACGACAAAAAATAACCAAATAAAAAGTCCTTTTAAGGACTTCAACCAGTCAAGCCAGGAGCCTGCGCCTACAAAGAAAACCACAAGAGGAAACATGCACAAAGGAAAGCCGCCGACCGACCCCCCAGCTTACGAAGCATGGAGTGGGATAACGAAAAGTCCTTATAAGGACTGCAGCCAGTCAAGCCAGACGAGCAAGGAGCCTACACAAACAAAGAAAACCACAAGAACAGACGAGCACAAAGGATAGCCGCCGACCGATCCCACAGCTGACGTCACAGACACAAACGCTACATAACCAGTCCGAGATAGGACTCACAAGACAAGAATTAGGGTGAATAAACCCACAAAAACCACGGCTCTCAACAATAACCGACGCTGACGAAGCAGGTTAGACGAGACCGAATTTGGAATTTTTTTGGGGGAATTGGAATTGGAATTGGACAGAGAAAGAGTAAACAAGTGTTAATTTGTAGAAAACAGTAGAATAATGAAATTGTTAAATGTATTCAATGGGCTCGGCGTTTCACTGGAAAGGCAGTGGTCACAAGCGACTGCTTGACTAGTTGGACTCGAGTCATTCAGGCACGAGACAGCTTAGCGACCACACACAGTTTTACTCGATTATACACAACGCCGTTCTTTTGGTACAGCACATATACGACAAATAGTTTTTCAGCACCAAGCTCGGAAGTATTTTCACCCGACAATTAGATTCCATCACAACTCTACATGTATTTTACAGTGGGTGTCCACTTAGACCGATGTGAGGGTGACAGTAGTGAACTACGAGTGGCATCGCACTGAGCTGAGACAGAAAGAGGATGATTGTAGTGAGGACAACACAACACGCGCTAGAGAAACAACAACAACAGAGAAAGATGTTCACCAAGCGTAATGTCTACAGTGGTCAGTGAACGTGCTCCAGAACGAAAGTGAGTGTGTCTCTGCTAGCTGTAGAGGTGTTTTGTTTGTGCGTCTGTGTGAAATAATCTCTATCAATCTGCTACCGTGTTAGTTAGTTAGTTAGTCGACAGATCATCCTAATTGCTCATCGAACCATTTAGATCCCCTCCTCAGTAAATCCCACAGCGTGTAGCGGTTCACGACAACAGTTCTGTGTTGGTTTATTAATCTTCTTTGGCTTCCTGAATAGTGTTCTATTTGGCCACACCTCTTTTAACTTGCTGTTCTAGAAGTCTGACCATGGATGTAGATTCACAGTCATCACTTAGTTTCCGCTAACGACTTACTTCTCGTAGAGCAGTGGTTCTCAAGCTTTTTTTTTTACTCGTGCCCCCCTTCACAATATTTTCAGAACGTCATCCCCCACCCCCTTTTCGTATTTCCTCAAAAAAAAATCCTCCCGACCCTACATAGTATACGTAATAATGGAAGCTAAATTTAATAGCACATACTAGAACAATTCTATACGTCTAATAAAACGTGATTTGCTGGTCTACTTACCTTATAAAATTAGTTCAAGAAGGATGAGAAGTACAGAACCGTAAATTATGAAGGGAAAAACAATATCAAGTAATCGGTTCTTGTATTAATGCGATCTTGAAATAATCTTAACACCCCCCCCCCCCCTTTCCCCACTGGAATGCCTAAAATTCCCCCTTCCCCCCTCTGGAGGTGGAGGTGGGGGAAATTCCCCACCGATTGAGAACCACTGTCGTAGAGCATTCAGTATATAAGCCTGGTCCATGGCTCGTTCTCCCTCCACAGTAGCCTTACCTGCAAGCCTGTCAACCTGCTCATTTCCTTGGACACCC
>JACEFZ010008480.1:35000-51728 GCA_014155875.1 Cepaea nemoralis
TTATTGAATGAGAGGCAGTGTAAACCCTCATAAGGAACATTTCACATAGACCTCCACATTCATTCCAATTATATGTAATTATATTAACTTTGGAGTGAAAATAATTAATGTATGTTTCTTTACATTATTACTTTGATGCAACATGTGGAATGTAGTTTATTAAACCATCACCCTGTTTGACCGAGTATGTAAAGGGCATAATATGCTTTCATGCATAAGCACTTCTAAACTGTCAAGGGGAAATCTCACCCCAGTGTCAGAAGAAGTAAGTAAAGGACATGACAGAAGAGGTGAAAGGGTATAAACAGGAAAGTATCCAGGCAGACTAAAACTATGGTGGCAGCATTGAGTTTGAGTTAATATGTATGAGATGAACAATCATCCTGTTCTGTTCCATTATTATGTAGGGATCAGATATGCTGGGTACATCTCATCATTTACTCTCCATCATTCTTTTCTAGCCTTGTCAGTCACTGTGTCTGTGTCCTCTGTGAGAACATCAGCCAACAGGCCACTATGTACAGGTGCAGTAAAAGAAAGCTTGCCCAATATAATTGCTGATGTCTAATGCCAGTACAAGGAGAGACACTGTAGCTCTTGACTTGTAGGTACTTCCTGAATTTGCTACCTTCTGTAACTCATGTCTGTAAACCCTTTTCATTCTTGTCCAATGGAGAATCATCATCCTTTGGCTAGATATAAATGTGTTCACCATGTTTATCCACCTCAGGTGAGGATGACGGTGTTCGCAGATTGTCATGATCCAGAGTTGCAGATCATTGTCCAATAATGTACCATGGGACTGCAAATCATGAGCTGTTCAGTAAGAATTAGGTGCACAGGAGATCTGTTGTCAGGAGTTGATCTGATCAAAAGAGTCTCCATTGAACTGTGCCCAAAACTGATCTTTGCTTCATGGAAAAGTGACATAATATGAATTGCAGAGACTTTTCTAAGATCACTAAGATCAATTTTATACTTCACAGAGATTTGCAAATTTTTAATATCATGGCTGAAGTCTGATAGACACATTTTATAAGGAAGGACTGTTTACAATCAGTTATTCATTCATATAATTCAACAACTTCCAGAGAGGAGAGTATTTTATGAATCTCTCCAGATCTTATTTTGTGTTAACTCAAAGTGTTTCACTTATAAATTAACTGAAAGTTCACAAACAGAACATTTGTGTAGTGCAGAGACTTTGTTAGGAAATCAGAAGGGTGGTCCAGTGATGAAATGCCAGAACTGCCATGAGATCTTTCATGAGTTCTAATCTCCATTGTGTCTTAGAACATTATTCTGGAGACAAATGTGTTTTGTTCATATGTCATAATGCATCACTGGTTTACTTCCACAGGTTTTTGATTAATAAACAAAATTAACTGTTCCTGCATTCTTCTGTCAGTTCATTGTTGTGTGACAAAACTTTTCATTATTATCTATGTGTTTAGTTAATGTAACTACATCACATAAAGGTAGTATCTGGAACTACAGGTGACTGGGTAAACACTAATAGACAGCTACATTCTGTCCTATTGTAATCTCCCAGGTTCCAGGTTACTCAGAAAAGGGAACTTTACATTTCATTAATTCCTGTGACCATTTCACCTAAAAGGGAAAATGATCATAGGTGGGGGGCTCTTGAGCTAAATAAGTTTCTCTTTTCGGGAAGGAAGATTTTGGAGGGAGGAAATTAACAATCCTGGGAGAGCTATTATGGGTCACTTTGGCTTCCAATAACCCATCCTCTCCAAATGAAATCAGTCCCATCCTCATAGCGTTACTTCATTGTGGGGTAAGTCAGAGTGGGTACTGCTTCCAACTTCCCAACATGTCACACTTATACGTCTTGTACTTGATTATCCTCTTGTTTTTCTTGTTCGTTTTCCGTTGTCTTGTGATCTTCTGTAATGTCTTTAGTACTTTCTTTCTTTTCCGGTATGGATTTAGTTGGTGGAACATTTTCCGTGATAGTGTCTAAACTGTCTAGTGACTGCATTATCTTCTGTCTGCCCGTTTTCTCTTCTTTAGATTGCTGACGATTTGAAAACCGTCAGTTTTTATTTTTTGGATTGTTTTCTTGTGTGTTTCTGCCTTGATGTGTGTTGGCTTGACTATTGAAAGTTGGTGACAGTTCCGTTTTTTATGTAGAGGAACTTCTCCCACGAGAGGGGAGAAATCTTCATGACTTTGTACACCAATTGTTGCTGCTGGTGTTATCGGTGGTCCTCTGCTGGGAGACATTTATTTGCCCATTGGTTATCTCGACCACACGTAGGGCAATTGGTCTTTGTCCCCGGCATCGTAGTCAATTTTTTTTAATGCATGCATATCCCTTAAAGGACCTAGCAGTCAACACCAGCATTTTTCAGCTGCTGTTGATGTACTAGGCAAGATTGTGATCAGTTGTTTGCCGTTGCTTTCTCAGCGACCGGCTCACATACCCCTTAAGTTACCAGCGCGGCACGAACCGCTACCGATTCTCGTACAGCTGCGTTACTCACGAGAATATACGGGAATAACGGGAGACCGGCGTAATCAATACGCTGTGATTATTGTTAGTAATCCCAGGTGTGTGGATCCGTAGGTAATGTGGCACTTCCTTTTCGGGTTCCACTTTTACTTTCCATCCCCGTTGTTCATCCTCAAGACCTCAGCCTTATCCTCCCCTGTAAAACTGCACCAGTTTTCTAACTCCTTCAGGAGTAATTATGACAGGCAACCAAAGTATGGTCAGCCTGTCTCTTCATTTCTCTAGATGCTCTAGTGATATGTCTATCTCTAAGCTTGGTAAAGTGAACATTTTTCCGTGCACATTGTCAAACACGGCTTTCTGCCCTTCTGTTGACAGGTGAAAGTACCACCTAGTGGGAACCTCGAACCTGTGCAGGTTGATGATTCCCCCAATAGGCACATCCCCTGGACCAGTTAAGGCACTAACAACAAAAGCTGATGTCAATATCGCTGCAGCCCCAGGATCAGTAATAGAGCAAACTACAGTACCAGGCTGGTGGAGTTGCTAAAATTGACAGTGATCCCTTGGAACGACAAATGTAGTGAAATTTGAATTCATTTCAATAATTTGTTGTTAAAAAAATAATAATAATAATTTGTTGTTTTCGGTAATAATAATTCCAAATACAAACTCACAATATCTTTTAGAATATCAACTCGAAATAAAAACACACAGTATGTCTTTGAAACTTTAGTTGAAAAATAGTGAATAATCCGGTTATTAAATGGTGTAAATTGACACGTCAGAAAATATGCTTCCAACAATGAGAATTCACAATGTTTCCAAAGAGTTTGTCAACTCTGTATCGAGAGTATATGAACCGTGGTTGTGACAATTAGTCAGTTACATATCCTTTACAGGACGTCGCAGTCAACACCAGCATATTGTAATTTTTGCTGTAGTAATCTCTTGGCTAATTTACGTTCAGTAGTTTGCCATTACCTTCCGAACAACCGGAATCAAACTATTTTCGTCAAAAAGAAACGCAAGGCGGTCTGCTGCCAAATTGCCCGCCGCTGTATGTCGAACGCGGGTTTCCGGAATTATGAACTGCGTCCTTGATTCCTTCGCCACGGAGCCGGCTGGTTGTGACAGTGCACATGGAATTTGCCCTCTTATTGGAAGACGATTGTTGTCCAAAGGCGGTCCTCCTTCCTTTATCAGGGAATATCCTTCCTTTATCAGGAGAAGTTTTTATTTACACAAGATATTAATTTGAGGGTGATTGTGGCCTTTTAAAGACCAGTCAAAAATATTATAGTGTTTTTATTAAAGCTCACAATGCTCTCTCCATAGGATAAAACTTTAAATGTAATATCAAAAAGAAATAGAAAATGGCTTCCAGCATTTTCCCACAGGTAAAATATAGCCATTACCTTTATATAATCTTAGAAGATGACTTAAAATTATTATCCAGTTTATTATGGTACATTCATCCGTTATTAATTTCTATACAAACTTTACAAAAGATAAAGACGAATACTACAATTATTTAAATAAAAAGCACATTTATGTTACTTTAAGTAATGTCCCTTGAAATTGTATTTTCCCCTCGATTGTAAACGCAAGCGTAATCCATATACACTACTTCTATTAGTGCTGGACTGAATTTTGCCTGTGGACTAGCTTTCGCTATTACCAGTGTCCCTCGCCATCATTCGAACCCACGCCGACTACAGAGGTACCTGTAATTTACCTCCCCAAATCAAAGACGGCCGGCTTCTTCACCTAGAGGTTAGCGACTTTTCTCCGTAATCTCGTATACTCTCGTAAGTAACGTGACGACGGTGAGAATCAGCCGTGGTTCGAATCGCATCGGTAACTTACGGGGTATGTGAGCCGGCTGCTCAGAAAGCAATGGAAAACTACTGAGCGTAATCTTGCCAAGAAATCAACAATCAGCTGAAAGATTCTGATGTTGACAGCGATGTCCTGTAAAGGATATGCAACACACACAAAATCAAAGGCGAGCGGTCAACATTTCAGTCCAACTGTCCGGTGTAGAGGCTTCTTCTTCTTCTTTCGTTCTCTTGAAATATGTCTATAACTGCAATGTTGCCTCTTATATGAATTTAACTGTCTTTGTTAGTTCACTCAGCGGTCCATAGAGTTTATCTTCCACTGGCGTCTCTCTAGGCTAAAAGGTTTGCCTAGATATGTTGTAATTTGGGCAGTCTTGGAGTATGTGCTCTGCTGTCTGCGACGCCAGTCGACATGTGCACATGGCTGACTCACCAATCTTGAATTTTGTATACATGTGGTTGCGTAATCTATTGTGTCCTGTTCTGAGGCGCAGAATAATGACTTGTTCTGGTCTGTCTATAATGTGGTAATCATCTTGAGCAGGTTTTGGTGGCTTTCTGACTGATTTTCTTTTGGTGGTATGTAAAGGGCACATCAGGCTGTTCTTCTTTTGCTCCATCCTTAGTCAATCGATCAGCTCTGTGGTTTTCATTTATTCCACAGTGGGATGATATCCACTGTATGGTGACCTTATGTTGACTGCTAAGTTCAGAAAGTAGTGTCCTTAGAACTGGCAATTTCCCAGACAGGAGCGCCTCGAGTAATTTCCCAGACAGGAGCGCCTCGAGTAATTTCCCAGACAGGAGCACCAAGTTGTGTACCATGGCTGGTATTTAGTAATTTCTCTGTTGCTATCTTGATTGCCTCAATTTCAGCATCATAGTTATGGCAGTACTTTCCTGTTGGTACTCTGGCCGTGTCCCTAGTATTATTTGGGTATTCTATGTACACTCCCGATCCTCCATTTCGAACAGCATTTTGTGCTGACCATCTGTGTAGACTCAGATCCAGAGGTCCTGTGGGTATTCTTCATCAAGGAAGCTGAGAGTGACTGTTCTAGACTGCACACTGTTCTGTTCTTCCTTGTCAAATATTCCTCTCACGTTTGTCTGGATTTATAGTGATAGTCTATGTTCATCTTTCCATGGAATTCGCTCTGGTATAGTTTTCAGGGGGATACCAACTGTGGGCAGATCGGCGGTTTCTCTGCAGAGTCGTTTGGCCTTGTGGATAAAACTGCTTCTTTTCAACCGCCCCATAGCTAGGTTTTCAAATCTGTTCGTCATAGGCTGGCCTGGCAAGCTGAGGAACTTTTCTGCTTGTATTAGCGTTTTCTTATCTCAGCGATCTCTCAGTGCTTGTGTCCTCCCCATCTTCTCCATCTCTACTATAGGGGTCGATCTCACCCCTCCTGTGGTGACTCTACGTGCTTGATTTTGCACCTTGTCCATCTCTTGTAGTGTGTTTTTTTTTTAAATGCTGAACACCACGCAGTTGACCCGTATTCCAGGTGTGGTCGTATGCTCAATTGATAAACTTTGCTAAGTATTTTCTCACTGTCTCCCCACGTGGTTCCACTTAGTTTTCTCAGGATGACTATTTTCCTTCTGGCTTTTGCTCAAGCATAGCCTACGATGGGTAGCGTTGTGATGTTCTGTTGTGATAATTTGGTGTGTCCAGTGTGTGCCGCGTGGTTACACACCCGCTTCACACGCGTGATCCGGGACTGTTTCCGGATCCGGTCAGGGATATGCACTACTGACGAGCTCAAATGAGGGCGAAACTCGAGTATAGTGCTTCCATATTGACGTGGATAGGCCTTAGGTTCATACCAGAATGCGATCGGCGTTGCCAGTAGTGGGTTGTGCTCAATATTTAAATTTCAAATCCCGAAACAACCACATAGTCTATTGTAAATATGTAAATAAAGGTTCCATAAGCCTAAACATTTCTCTTTTTTTTAAATACTGGGTTTTGGCGATAAAATTAATAAACTTGTTTAGTATGCACTCATGTATATCTGTGGGGTATTCTTTGGGTGGGGAAGAAAAAGTAAAACTAAAGATGGTAAAACACATATTATTTCAATAATGCTAAGAATAATTTATTAAAGACAGTGGTACACATTAGGATTACAGAACTACCCGTGAAAGTATGTTTTTGAACATGTATAGTATGTAGTATGAACTTGATAGGGGTGTTTTTCTGAACTTGTATAGTACAAAGTGTAAACCTGATGGGAGTGTGTGTCTGAACATGTGTAGTATAAAGTGTAAACTTGATGGGAGTGTGTGTCTGATCATGGATACAATGAGGTGTGAACTTGATGGGAGTGTGGGTCTGAACATGGATAGTATAAAGTGTAAACTTGATGGGAGTGTGTGTCTGATCATGAATAGAATGAGGTGTGAACTTGATGGGAGTGTGTGTCTGAACATGGATAGTATAAAGTGTAAACTTGATGGGAGTGCGTGTCTGATCATGGATAAAATGAGGTGTGAACTTGATGGGAGTGTGTGTCTGAACATGGATAGTATGAAGTGTGAACTTGATGGGAGTCTGTGTCTGAACATGGATAGTATGAAGTGTGAACTTGATGGTAGTGTGTGTCTGAACATGGATAGTATGAAGTGTGAACTTGATGGGAGTGTGTGTCTGAACATGTATAGTATGAAGTGTGAACTTGATGGGAGTGTGTGTCTGAACATGTATAGTATGAAGTGTGAACTTGATGGGAGTGTGTGTCTGAACATGTATAGTATGAAGTGTGAACTTGATGGGAGTGTGTGTCTGAACATGGATAGTATGAAGTGTGAACTTGATGGGAGTGTGTGTCTGAACATGGATAGTATGAAGTGTGAACTTGATGGTAGTGTGTGTCTGAACATGTATAGTATAAAGTGTGAACTTGATGGGAGTGTGTGTCTGAACATGGATAGTATGAAGTGTGAACTTGATGGAATAGGTGTGTTATAACACACAAAATAGTCGCTTGTTAAAGTTTGCAGAAGCCATAATGATCAATTCTAAATAGGCCAATTTTGTGCATACAAAAAGACATTTTAGTCAGTGTAAAATTACCGTGGTAATTAATTGACATTAATGTGCGAACATGTGTATATTTCAGCTTGAAGGATTTGTCTAGTCATTTTACTTTATATAGTGTCTAAACTATCTAGTGACGGCATGTAGTCTTCTGTCTTCCTTTTTCCTCTTATTTGGATTGCTGACGATTTGAAAACTATCAGAGTCTTCATTTGTTTTGTTTTGTTTTTGGATTGTTTTCTTATGTGTTGTTTTCTTGTGTGTTCGTGTCATCCTGTGTGTTGATTTGAATATTGAAAGTTTGTGTCAGTTCTGTTCTTTTCTGTGGGGGAGTTGCTCGCACGAGAGGCGGGAAATCTTCTTGACTTTGTACACCAATTGCTGCTGCTGGTGTGTATGTGTGTATATATGTGTGTGTTTGTGTGTGTGCGTGTGTGTGTTTTTGAGTGTGTATGTGTGTATGTGTGTATGTGTGTATGTGTGTATATGGGGGTTTTGTGTGTGTATGTGTGTGTGTTTATATGTGCGTGGGTGTATGTGTGCGTGTGTGTAAGTGTATGTGTGCTTACGTGTGTGTGCAAAATCATGCATATCCGTTTGCAACTTACATTCTAACATGGGACGCTTGTTGCAATGTTTAATGTATGATTCATTCAGTAATATCATTAACTTGTTTAAATAAAACTACGTGTGAATGAGAATACTTTGAGTTTGAAAGAATGTCTATTGAAAGATTCCAATATACATGAGAGCAATTGATTACTCCACAATCATCATCAACAAGTAATGTGCAGGTAATTATACCATGCCATAAATATATTATTATCATATGTGTATATACATGTATATGTTGTATTCGCAAATGTAAAAAACACAACGCACTGTTAAAATACACACTGTTTTGCACGAAATAAAACCACATTAACAGGAACACATTTTACTGAAATACTGGCAAGGGACATAACATAAAACATGTTTGAAGGGACATTACTTACAGTTACATTCATTCGCTATGTAATTTAAATACTTGTAGCATTTTTCTACATCTTTTATAAACTTTGTATAGACGTAAATAGAAATTTCATACATAGTAAAAGGTTGGTTAATATTTTAAGTTATCTTTTAGGATTTTGTAAAAAAATAAAGGCTTTATGTTTCATGCGTGGAAATGAATTACACCATGTTTCTATTTTTCTTTGATATTAAGTACTTTGTTTTATCCATTTACCGGTACATGTCTGAACTTGTTCAAGGAAGTTAAATTAGTTTTTTGTTTTTTGGATTGGCCTTTAAAATTCCACAATCACTAAAGACAAAATACACACAACTACTTGCAGCACTAACTGAAAACAGACTGTGGTCTCTAACCGAAACTCAGCCACTTACAATCATCACACAATATACTCACGCATATTCATCATCTCATCTCATCATGTTCCTCTTGTACCTTGCGGTGTCGAGGTGAAGTATAAACAGCGGGAGAGTGCCCTCTTATGGGCTGCATGTATCAATATTCCCATGCACTCTGTTATTACCTGCGTCCATCGTCCGTTTACGTGGTCGGCCTCTTCCTCTGCTTCCATCTGGTCTGTACATCATTGCTTGTTGGGTATACAATTAGTTGGTAACCTACTTGCATGGCCAAACCATATGGTTTACTGCCTTCTAATAAAATTTAGCGCTGCTATAACCACCACTTTAGCCCGGATTTCTCTATTTCTGATCTTATCTCTTCTTGACACATTGAGTATTCTTCTCATGAATCTCATTTCTGTTGTTGTGATTTTTCTTTTCGCTTTTTCTGTTATTGTCCAGGTTTGGCATTGTTAACACAGAGATGGTAGGAAAATTGTGTTGTAAAGTGCTTTCTTAGTAGTTATTGATACATGTTTGTTCTTTAGTATTGTTGCCATTTGTCCAATGAGTTGATTTGCTTCATTGTATCTATTTTCGAACTCGTCTTCTGATTTGCTATTTGATGTTATTGTACTTCCTAGGTAATTCAGTTATTAGTTATCAGTTGGGGTATCTTCATTGTGCTCCGGACATGTCCATAGGTGCTCAGATCCTCCCCCCAGTTTATGCATCAGCGTCCGGTGGCTAATAGTGCCAGTTCTGTGTTGGTTGACGAGGCGCTTTGTTTTTCCCGATGTACCTCTCGCGTCTGGCTGTGCCGATTCTTACTCCAAGGTCTTTCATCCTGGACAGCGATGTGGAATCACTGACGTCAAAGTCCTCTGTTCTCGCCATATCTTTAAGGACGTTAATAACATCGGCACGATCCATGGGCTGGCCATCTACAGGGGGTGCAGAACCAGCCAGTTTGTCAGCTCGTTCATTTCCCTCGACTCCCGCATGTCCAGGGACGAAGATGAAGGTGACTTTACGGACAACAGACTTCCGCAGCGACTCAGTCCACTGTCTACGTACATATCCAGCTTCGACCTTCTGAATCATGCTCATTGAATCACTTAGTACACACACGTTGGTATAATGCTGTGATTCCAGCCATATGAAAGCCTGTGTAACTGCCATCACCTCCATCGTCATGCTGCTCGTGGTCATAGAGTGGGCACCACTGGATTCTTGAACGGTTCGGCCCGCTGAACGGGCTGTAAATGCCCACTCACTTCTCTGCTGCTTTACAACAGATCCATCTGTATAGATGAGCACTTCGGGGCTATCTGAGTGTTCATATATGAGCGCGTTAACCTCAGCATTGACAGCGGCAGGGTTCATCTCTCTGCACCGTCTGTCGAGTGTGATAATGCAGGAGAAAGTGCACTTAAAAGCTGGAGGCACATGTATGTTACAGTAGGCTTCCACTTTGACCGATGTGAGGGTGACAGTATTGAACTACGAGTGGCGTCGTACTGAATTGCGACAGATAGAGAATTATTGTAGTGAGGACAATACAACACGCGCTATAGTAACAATAACAGCAGAGAAAGAATTCCACCAAGCATACTGCCTGTTGTGGTCAGTGGACGAGCGCCAGAACGAAAGTGAGCGTGTCTATGATGGCTGTAGGGGTGTTTGTTTGTGCGTCTGTGTGAAATAATCTCTATCAATCTGCTGTCGTGTTAGTACAGTACATATCGCTGCGTGTAGCGGTTGACGAAACCAGTTCTGTGTTAATTTATTAATCTTCTTTGGCATAATGTTCTTGTTTGGTCACACCTCTTTTAACTTGCTGTTATCGCAGTCTGACCATGGATGTAGATTCACCGTCATCACTTGGTTCTCGCAAACGACTTTCTTTTCATAAAGTTTATCAGCCTGGTCCTTGGATCGTTCCTCCTCCACAGTCTTGCCTTACCTGCAAGTCTGTCAATATGCTCATCTCCTTTAACACTTGCATATCCTATCATGAAAATGAAACAAAACTTTGCCAGCAGTGACCGCCACAGAGACACCAACAACTGTCTTTGGGCCCACCCCATCGCTATCTTCCTGAGCTTACTCATTGAGTCACTAGGGAAACATGCCCGAGAGAAGGTCTGTGTCTCGAGCCATGTAATTGCTTTACTTACTGCCATGACTTCCATAGTCAGACTACTTGTGGTCAAGGCAAAAGCACCATAATTTTACTTCACAATTCTCCCTCTAGCTTGAGCTGAAACGGCCCATAAACTTCTCACTCGTCGAACGACCGACCCGACTGTGTAACTGACAGCATCATCCTCTAAAGAATTCTTGAAGATTAAAGCCTGTACTTCCTCCCCCACAGCAGCCGGATTTTCTTGTCAGCATTTTCTGTCTAGTTGGATGCAATCCAAAAAGGATGTACAGAACTCTGCTGGCACTTGTACGCACTCCTCGCCAGGTTCTGAGTCCTCAAGTGAACACAACTGTTGAAGAAAGTCTTCTGCTTGACCCATCCGTGACCTTCCTCTTTTTAACCTGCTGCCTTTTACCTTCTTAATTTCACTGTGCAGTGGATGTTGTGTGTTTGCATTGACTCTGAGATGTGCCTATGCTCGTCAGATCTGTATTCTGCCCCCCCCCCCCTCCCCATGGTTGGAAAATCAAGAATGTATCGCATCGCCCTACATCTCTAGGGTGTATAATACGCTTAGCTTCGTTATGTATCCTCTTCATCCTTTCCATCTGCTTATGGCTGAGAGTCAGGTTCGTCATCACATACTCAAAAACATAAATGACCAGGCCCTCGTATAGAAGACATAGATGGCGCTGCTCACAGTTTGCCGCCGCCATCACCCGCATCTCAGCAAACTCCGCTTGGCCTTTATTATCACCTGGTCGATGTGCTCAGTATAAACAAGGCTTCGACAAATCGTATCCCCAGGTATTTCATTGCCTGCGTTCTTTCTACAGTCTCTGAGCACAGATGTACAGTTGGTGTTGGAGTGTTGACAATATGTTTGTTCAAAGAGAACCATGTCACTGCTGCCTTCGTTGGGTTGACCGTTGCACCAGCTTCAACACACCACGTACTAATGGGATTGAGTTCTGTTTGTAGTTTCACAGCAACCCGATCTCTATCCTTACCCTGACGATACACTAACACATCGTTGGTATACGACAATGTCCTACCCGGTCCTGTGATCTGCTCACCGGTGATTCTCAGAGTGTAGGCATTGAACAGCACTGGAGATAATGGTGATCTCTGTGGTAGGCCTGGATATATTGTTGTTGGGTCAGAAGTCCAACAGCCACATACAAAAACTAGTTTCCGTTGGAAGAGAGCTGCAGCGTGTTTCTTCCAATACAACTAAGCGTCTGCTAGTAGGCGTTGTGAGCAAGCCACATGAACGTGAGAGAGAGAGAGAGAGAGAGAGAGAGAGAGAGAGAGAGAGAGAGAGAGAGAGAGAGAGAGAGAGAGAGAGAGAGAGAGAGAGAGAGAGAGAGAGAGAGAGTAGTCACAGTCACAGCACCTGCCACAACATATCCTCTAGACATCACATTTAATAATAACACCCCATCAAGGGACATGGCAGACATGCGGGGCTCGTCACAACTGAATCCAACATAACACCAAGGAATCAACAACGGGTCATCATTACTACACAGGAAATTAATAGCTACCCGTTCCTGACTCACATATTGTGTTCTAATAATATCCCACCTGTCTGATGTCTGCAGTATGGCTGTACCGGACCCGATTTTGTGTATGCCTAAACTAAAGCATGAGTGTCTGAGATGTAGCTGTATGGTGATTTGTTATGCGAATGTTTCTGAATATATGTTTGTTTCTTGTAGTAGTATAAAGTCTGGTTTGTGTTTGCATATGAGTGTGATGATCGTTTGTAATTTTGTACGTATACCACTAGATCAATTCGCACAGCAAGTCGTTTTCCAAGATGGACACGTCTAGGCTAGCAAGTCTTCCAGTAACAAATGTTTATACAAGAGGATCATCTTGATCCTCGTTCTTGTCACTTGCAACGGTGTCCTCGAAGAGAATGTATTTTGTGCTGTGTATGTCTTATTCGTCTTGTACTTGTCTATCCTGTTGTTCTTCTTGTTCGTTTTCGTTTTTCTTGTGATCTTTTGTAATGTATTTAGTAATTTCTGTCTTTCCGGTATGGATTTAGTTGGTGAAAGATCGTCTGTGACAATATCTAAACTGTCTAGTGACTGCATTAGTCTTCTGTCTGCCCGTTTTCTCTTCTTTGGATTGCTGACGATTTGAATACCGCCAGTCTTAATTTTTGGATTGTTTTCTTGTGTGTTTCTGTCCTTGATGTGTGTTTATTTGACTATTGAAAGTTGGTGTCAGTTCCGTTTTTTTTATGTGGAGGAACTTCTCGCACGAGAGGGGAGAAATCTTCATGACTTTGTACACCAATTGTTGCTGCTGCTGGTGTTATCGGTGGTCGTCTGCTAGGACATTTATTTGCCCAGTGGTTATCTTGACCACACGTAGGGCAATTGGCCATTCTCCCCGGCATCGTAATCAATACTCTGTGATTATTGTTAGTAACCCCAGATGTGTAGATTCATATGTAATGGGGAACTTCCTTTTTGGGTTGCAGAGTGCACCCCACTTACCAGCCCCATTGTTCAGCCTGAAGACCTCAGCTTTATCCTCCCCTGTAACACAGTGCAACAGTTTTCTGTAAACTCCTTCAGGAGTAATCGTGATAGGCAACCAGTGTATGGTCAGCCTGTCTCTTTCTTTCTCTAGATTGTCTAGTGATATGTCTATCCCTAAGCATTTTAAAGAGAACGTTTTACCATGTAACTTGTCATACACGGCTTTGCGCGTCTCTGTTGACAGGTGAAAGTACCACCCATTGGGAACCTTGAACCTATTACAGGGTGATGATTCCCTCAGAAGGCACACCCCCTGGACCATTTAAGACACTAACAATAAAAGCTGATGTCGATGCCGCCGCAGCCCCAGGATCAGCAATAGATCAAACTACAGTACCAGGCTGGTGGAGTTGCTTAACTTGGTAGTGGTCCCTTGGAACGACAAATGTAGTGATATTTGAATTCATTTCAATAATTTGTTGTTTTAGGCAATAATAATTCCAAAGAAAAACTCACAGTATCTTTTAGAATATCAATTCGCAGTTCCGCATGGTCAAATGGGTAAGAACACGTGTTCTTAAACATCCGTTGTGATGATGCTGAGGTAAGCGGTTCAACCCCTACACCGGACAGCTGGACTAAAATGTTGACCTGTCGTCCATGACTTGGTGAAGTAAATTACAAGTACCTCTGAAGTCGGAGTGGGTTCGCCTGATGACGAGGAATACTGCTAATAGGGAAGCTAATTCACACGCAAAATTAAGACCATCACTACTATAAATACTGTGTATGGACTACGCTTGAATCCAAAGCGAGCGAGCGCAAAAAAAAAAAAAAACAATTCCAAAGAAAAACGCACAGTATGTCCTTGAAAATTTAGTTGAAAATAATGAATAATCTGGTTGTTATATAGCATAAATTGACACGTCAGAAAATATGCTACCAACAATGCGAATTCACAATGTTGCCAAAGAGTTTGTCAACTCTGTATCGAGAGTATATGAACCGTGGTTGTGACAGTTAGTCAGTTGCATATCCTCTATAGGACATTGCTGTCAACACCAGCATTTTTGTTATTGTTGCTGTTGTGATCTCTTGGCAAGTTTACGTTCAGTAGTTTGCCATTGTTGTCTGAAATACCGTTTTCGTAAAAATAAAAACGCAAGGCATCTGCTGCCAAATCTCCCGTAGCTGTATTTCGAACGCGGGTTTGCGGGATTACAAACTGCGTCCTTGATTCCTTCGCCACCGAGCTGGCTGGTTGTGACAGTGCACATGGGATTTGCGCTCTTATTTGAAGGTGATTAGTTAGTTAGTTAGTTAGTCGCAGTTCCAACTTCACAGCAACGGGTCGTCCCCATTATGCTCCGTTCCTGTGCCAGTGAATATCACATAAAACGCTCCCCACTGCCCAATGTGAAAAGTGGAAAAGACAGGAGTCTCGACAAACAACAGCCCGCACAGATACACTATGTATAATGTCGCAGCCAGAATGTTAACACACCAGTCCCCCACGAAACACCCAATTAATCTGTGATGAAATCGGCAGTCATTTTCCTATCTGAATGTTTCCTAGATGTTCACCCACACAGTCCACGAAAAAAACAGTTCATCACCTACGGCAGTGGCAGTCAACCAGAAGCCCAGCAGCCACACATTTCTGCATAAGGCAAAAACTGGTCAACTCTGGGACATAGCCACCTTCTATCACTCCGAACATGCAATCACGTTCCAAAACACCTCAGGCAGATTCAAAAGCATTCCACATGAACCTCACAGCTCACAGTGTCGCGCCACGCACTCACCCAGTAGCAGGGCGACGGAACCATCAAGCCTCCTTAGTCGCCTCTTACGGCATGCGTGGTAGGCTGCAGTGTTGCTATTCTTTGCTTCCCTTATGGACCCCGGCAACACACGGGAGATTTGAAGGTGATTGTTGTCCAAAAGCAGTTCTCCTTTATCAGGAGAAGCCTGTACTCACACAGGGTATTAATTTGAGGGTGGTTGTGGCCTTTTACATTTTGTTTTGTTTTGTTCTTGACAGAGAAAATCTTTAATCCAGATCTACACATGGTGAAAACAATCAAAATTACCGCCACAAAATTAATATCACTGATGTGTTTGAATAATCTGTAACCGAGAAAATCTTTAATCCAGTTTGTAGTGAGCATCTCGTGACCACAGAGGGGAAATTTAATCGAAAAGGACAGTTGTCCAATGGGGTAATGGACGGTAATCTTAGCCAAAAGGCCGAGAATTGTTTTTTCAAACGTTTATTTTATACAAAGCAATGTACGTATATTTCCAAGGTGATGCGTGTTTCTTTATATCACAGAGCGTTGCCGTATGTTTGTGTTAAGTGTTATACCACAGGAAACAAATACATACATATCCATTTATGAAAATATGACATTTATGGCATAGTTCAAATTCCAGTCAAAAACATTACACCACAATCAACAACCTAGCAATGCATTAAAACGATATTTATGTAATATCAATGAGAAATAGAAAGATGGCTTTTAACATTTTCACACATGTAAAATAAAGCCATTACTTTTACATAATCTTAGAAGATAATTAAATTATTCTCCAACGTTTTATGCAGCATGTAACCATTGTTAATTTCTATAGAAACTTTACAAACACATAAAGAGAAAACTACAGTTATTTAAATCAAATAGCTACATTTATCTTACTTAAAGTAATGTCCCTTGAAAATATGTTTTCCCTCTCGCTCGCTTTTGAACGCAAGCGTAGTCCATACACAATACTTCTAGTAGTGATGGACAGAATTTTGCGTAGTGGACTAGCTTTCCATTATTACCTATGTCCCTCGCCATCATGCAAACCCACTCCAACTTCAGAGGTACTTGTAATTTACGTTCCCAAGTCAAGGACGAGAGGTCAACATTTTAGTGCAACTGTCCGGTGTATGGGATGAAGCCCTTACCACGGCATCAGCACACCGGATGTTTAAGGACACGCGTTCTTATCCATTCAGCCATGCTGACCTCATGTCCCTTGAAATGCGTGTTATGTTATGTCCCTTTCTAATATTACAATTGGATGTGTTTCCTTTAAAGTGGTTTTATTTACAAAACAGTATAATTTATTTACGTACAAAACAGTGTACATTACCAAAGTGCTTTTTTACATGTTGCGAATACAATATATACATTCATATACACATATGATAATATTATATTCATGGCATGGTGTAATTACCTACACATTACTTATTGATGATGTGTCCTATATGATTGATTCTTAGTGCTTGTATTTTTGTGTATAACTCTTGTAGTGCCAGTTCTCCTTGTTTCGTATCCTTTTGGGTTTTTTTTAAAATTTCTGAAGGTGAA
>JACEFZ010008481.1:0-40738 GCA_014155875.1 Cepaea nemoralis
CTTTGGGATGTAAAGGCGTCCGGTGCGTTACAGCTGACATCACCCACCGAGTGCCGTTTGGTCTGTACAAATATTGTTCTATAGTGTGTATTTTTAAGTTTTTTGTGCGGTATTTGAAAATATTGCCGGTCCAAGTTTTGTATTCACCCTCTATAAAAAGCATGCAACATAATAGGTGAATACAAAACTTGGACCGGCAATATTGTCAAACACTGCACAGTCATTAAAAATACACCATGTATCTCCACGTGTCCAGTACGCCATAGGCGTGTAAAGTGTATCTGCTTTTGTTTTGTTTTCTTTTGTTTTACAAATTATCAAATGGGAAGAAAAGAACCAAGAAACCGGAACAAATATTCCCTAGGTAGTGTGGAAGGCAAACGTGCACTGATCAGACGAAAGCTAAAATAAGAAGAAAACGTCACAAGATGGACTGCAAACATTATGTTATACTGCATCAACATAGTAAGAAAGAAAGAATACTTGATGCATTGCAGCCGATTGTCAGTGTGGGGATGACAAGTGATCTGACGTGATAAATTTGCCAAGGTAAACGCCCACAATACATGTCACGCAACCACCATCGGTTTATAATCATTACATTCACACCCCTGATTCATAACTGGTACACCTATGGGAATATAAACGTAATCACGGGGAAAGGAGTGAACAAAAGAAAATGATTGCTAACTACAAAACGACAGACAAAAACTATCAAGAATATAATCATCACTGCGAAAGAAATATATATCTCAAATATTCTGTTTCATACAATCATTAATGAGAACTTTCAAATTCTTTGGCTCCTATTTTCAAGATTAAACCATAGACGAAAGAATTGCTCTCAAATATCCCTTTATAATAAAAGCCGGGAGATATTCTTCACACGACTACAACAGACTGGAGGATATATCTATCACAAACCCGAGTCATGTTTCCCTTTCCAGTGGGATTACCTATAGTTCTCTTTCAAGTTGATGCTGAGAAGGTGGAGAAGATCCAGCTCTTTCACTGGCAGTTTTCTCATAAATTCTTAAGTGGTTGTGATCGATATATTCGTTATATCATTGACAAAGCTCAAAACAATCCATCATACAATTCTCTTTGTTTTGCTTTTTTTCCTTTCTTTCATTTTCTCTGTCATTTAAGTTCAAGAGAAGTGTCAGATTGCACTAATCTCATGATTTCGCATTATTGCTAACACACTTTTTACAGTGATTCTAACTGGTTTTTTAAATGGTAAGTGTCGATTTCTGAAATCATCTGAGAAAATTAAAATTAAAATGGGCAGATATATGATGTGTTCAGAAACGGAGCGCGCATCCACACATACACACAGAGACTGACATACAAACACACTAATGGGATTAGCACAGCCGGCAAGATAGACAGACAGACACGTAGGTGGATCAGTTGAGTTGAGTTGTGCCAAGAACCGACATCACTGCACTCAGGACATTTCCATAAGTGCTCTGTCCCCTCGTTCAACAGTCAGCGAAGAGTCATACTACTAATCGTTCTCACCGCTGTCTGATTGAAAGTTCTCATGGTATTCCCTCTCAGTTTTAAGATGCTTCCAGAACCCCTGCCAATCCCCAGCAATCTCATACTTTCTACATACGGGTTCTCAATCTGTTCCCTCGCCTTCTCCAACTGTTCCCACAAGTACACGACCATCTCCCCCTTCTGTAGGTAGGTAAGTAGCTAGCTGGGTAGGTAGGGAGATGGGTAGACAGACAGACACGTAGGTAGGTAGTTATGTAGATATGTAGACAGACAGACAGACAGACAGACAGACAGACGAGCGGATGGAGGGACGGATAGACAAACAGATAGATAAGTAGACAGACAGACAGACAGACAGACAGACAGACAGACAGACAGACAGACAGACGGACGGACGGACGGACGGACGGACGGACGGACGGACGGACTGACGGTTGGATTGATGGAGGGGTGGATAAGTAGGTATTTAGGCAGGTAGATTCGTTAGAAGGTAGGTAGGAAAAGGTATGTTAGAAGGTGTATCTCGCACGCAGTTAAGTCTTTTGTTCTAAATGTCGATTTTCAGAAGAAGGGGCGCGGATCTTGGATGAAAAAGACACAAATGAGTTCTGTCAGATCTTAAAATTTAAAAGGCACTGCAAAAGGATATAAAAATGGGAACGACAATTTACTTTATACTGAAGGATCGGAAAGCTGCTGGTTCAGATGGTATCACAGCAGAAGCTATTAAATCCTGCAAAGACACTTTAACTGAACAGCTGCACAAATTAATTCGTAGAGGTGAAGACCGAATAAATACCAGCAGACTGGAGATAAGGATATCTGGTGAAGGTGCCTAAGAAAGGAAACCTGCAGATGTGGAAATTATAAAAGAATAATGCTATTTTCAGTGTCTGTGAAAGTATTAAGCAGGTACCTTCTGGGGGAGATTAGGAGATGCCAGTGAAAAACAGCTAAGGGATGAAAATCTGACTTCCAAGCAAACAGATTCTGCACGGACCAAATAGTCACGTAATCATAATAATAGAGCAAAGTTCTGAACTGCATTCGCTACTTTATATTGGGCGTGTCAAAAGGTCGTTTACTGCATTGATAGGGAATCCATTTTAAAGGCTGATGCAGCATTATGGGATCCTACAGAAAATCATTAACTTAATAACGGCAACTTATGAAAATATGAAATGAAGAATTCTTCATGAGGGAAAAACTGACAGATACATTTGAAATAAAAACAGGAGTACGGCAAGGATGCCTTTTTGTCACCATTATTATTTTTACTGACTATAGGCTGGTTTAGCGGTTGGCAGAGTGGCTAAGAACGCCGGACTCTCCTTCGGGAGACCCGGGTTCGAATGCTTGGTAAGGTGTGGATATATTCTGTCCGGGGCAAAAAGAAAACCCTAACCTACACAGTTCGCGGGGACTGCACTAGCCAGGCGGCCTTAATTCTCCAGGCTCAATACCCCAGTTCCCTACACTGCAAGGTATTATAGGCAGTAGATGTACAGTGATAGATATGAAGACGATCACTACCGTTAGAAATGGAAGTCAGTGGATTCAGATAAAGCAACTTGATGATCTGGACTTCGCCGACGACAGTGAACTCCTGTCACACACTCGTCATCAAACGCAGGATAAACTAAACACACCCGAAAAGATGTCACAACAACTAGGTCTATAAATTCATACAGAATGGACACAGATAATGAGATGAACCCAAGCAAAACTCCCTTGTTGAGACCTTACTTCAAGAGGCGGAATTATACACCTATTTTGGGAAATAATGTAGAGAAAATGAGGGAGCAGATAAAAATATTAAAATAAAAATACAAACGGGAAGAGGAGCTGTCATACCACTAGAAAATTTGTAGAGGTCAAAGGAAGTTAAACTTTGCACTAAACTTTGAATTGAATTTGTAACTCAAATGTTAAGTCAGTACTACTGTATGGGAACACGAAGAACATCTAAACGAATTGCTAATAAACCCACTAACATTCACTAATTGGTGCCTGCGCAGAATAGCGAGAATAAAATTGTATAAGAGAATTACCAATGCAGATCTGATATTCACCAGAACAAATTTCAGTGAACAAAAAGGTAAGGACAAGACGCAGGCCCTGAATAGGCTACTCGCTGAGAAAACCTGAGGACAATATAACTAGGCACTCTTTTGTTTGGAACCCACAAGGTAAACGAAATTGCGGGAGACCTAAACCAAATGAAGTGAGTGGCACCTTGCAGTCTTGACAGACCAAAGTATGTGAGTTGGAATGTGGCCAATATTCCATCGCAATGCCTGGGCAGAGCTTCAGAGAAACATGTGGTGCCCAAACGACATGTTCCCTCTCTCGGCCTAGCCCTTGTGTTTTCCAGAGGAATGGGTAACCAATACGTCTGGCACAAGGTAGGCTGCAGACGCTGACGGCACAGCGTCAAACCTCCGAGACCTCGCCTCCACGAGCAAGTGGCGAGAGATGGCCAGACCCTGGAACCCAAGGGACCCGGCTTAGAGGCGTTCAGCCAAGTCCCACAGGCGAGGGCGTCGTACGCGCCTGGACCATAAGGACGTGTACGTCTGTCAATCACAAGTGTCCGGACCTGTGTAAAGCGTGCACTATCGTCAGACTCTCCGCCTGACCTTAGCGGTCCCCGCAACCAGCGGGAATAGGCCCGCCGGAGACACCGCAAATGAAGTAGAGAATTACAAAAAGAGGTGAATAATATTGGGAGAACAGTAAGGAGCTACAGGAGATAGCAAAAGATATGACGGCTAGGGGTGGTTTCGCCGAAGGACTGATAACTTAAAATGGAAGAAAACGTTGAGGGCAAAATTGTTAGCGGGTGTCAAAGACATAAATGTGGGGTGGTACAACAAGTTAGCCTTACATAGAGACATTGTCACGTTTGACTGTGGGTGTCGGGAGTGTACAGCGGGTGAAACAGTGGCATCCGTGCAACTAGCTGATAAGTGACAATTCATAATATAATATGGATAGTTCTGTGGTGAGTGGTAAACGAGATGGGTGGGGCTTGATTTCAACAGTTAAGGGGTGCCGTGTAAAATAGGAGAGTCTGGCACATATCACACAGCCCAGCATACGAATGGGTGTAGAGGCTCTAATGGTCGGAGAACAGTACAAAGCCACATGTGTTTGTGGCAGCCTAGAAAAGCATGCTGCATGAAATACAAGCTGTTGTTTTCTGCGTGGAGTGGCTTGCATGGATCGAAAAGACGAAGGTCAAGAGAGTATCAGGGAATTTCTGCCCAGATAATTTGGGCAGTCTAAGTGTGCTGGTGTGCGAGGATATGAACATAATGATAGACCTGCTAATGCCGTATTTTTGGGTGGCGAGCTAGATTATGACAAGGCTGATGTGGTGAGGAGTCTCTGGGATCGCGTGGAAAGTGCAATAAAATAAACAAAGAACCCACGTCTAGAGAAGCCGATTCAGCAGGGATCGTCAGAAGGTCTAGACGATTATCAATCCATACAGAAAAATGCAGCCGTACATTTAATCTGGCCGTTGAAGAGCGGACGGAGCAGGAGTGTAAATATCTCCAGAGCAATGCCATTGATTCTTGATGTCATGTTTCATCAACAGACCACCTTGCGTTGGTATTTCATACAATGATATGAGTGGTGGTCGTTCAGAAAGCAATGGCAACGACTGAACGTAAATAACCTGTAGCTAACAAATCTATGGTCGCCTGCGACGTCCTGTAAAGGATATGCAACTAAAGAATAGAAAAAATATAAAGACATAAAAATATGTAGACAACGTCAAGATATGGTCCCGGTACAGCCAAGTGTCAGAATCTCGAATGTGACCATCCGAGATGCAGGAACATCGTTACGCCCGCCAGGCGAATAGTCCCTAGCCGGGATGCAGTAACATCGTTACGCCAGCCAGGCGAGTATTAGTTACCTGCCCGCGAGGTTGCTGGCTGACGTGACAGCCAGCAGTCAGGCAAGGACAAAGCAAGACGCACGCAGGTCTCGTGCGTCCACCCACAGAGGGCAAGCGCTTTGCTAGAAACAGACAGACAGCTGGGGTACTCGGACGAGACAGGACGTATGGGAGAGAAAGGCTTTGTGTAGTTCTGTGCCCGAAAGTCGAGTGCTTGTACATCTTGTAAGATAGACTGTGAGCTGTGGGTTGTCTGTAAGTGTATTGATGTATAATATCTGTATTGTAATGATCATCACATGCCAAACTAGATTGTGTTGCATGTGATCTGTAAATAAATCCATTGAACTTCGTGTCGTTGTGTCTCAAGTCCAATCACGTTGTACTTGTACTTGTCTCACATGTGTTAGGTATAACGAGCCAGGTTTAAGACCCTGACATGTGTGAACGTGGAAGGCTCGTCCGATTAGATTTATGAACGTGATAGCATCGTCCAGCTTTAAATGAACGTTGTTTAACTAATTAATATTTAAACAATAGTTGTGATCGTGAAGACTCATCTTCATATACATTATTAGATTGTTTGAATATGGACGTTAGATGTGAACGTAAAGTACATACATTTGTTTGATCTTGTAAACGTGTAAAACATCAGTGATTGTGTAACTTGTCGCCATTTTGACCTTGTCGACATTGTGAAGTTGTCGTCATTGTGACCTTGTCGCCATCTTGTAAACTTGATGTCTATGTCCTTACTGAATGTCATCTTAATGTAAGTGATGTGTCATCAATGTTATAGAGTGTTGAGATATATTTAGATTGTCTTTGTGAAGTTAGTTGTGGAAAGCAGAAAGTTTCGGAAAGAAAGTGACTTGTGGTTTTGAAAAAAAATTGTTGACTGACGACATTACGACTTACAATTACACTCAACGCCATACAAACCTAATCAAAACTTAGTGACAAGCATACACACCACATCAAATAGACGCTAATTTATTTCCTCCAAAAACAAAGCAGGTTTTCTGTGCCATCTGAAACCCTTGCCCGTAGAGGTCAGTTGTGTTTTGAAGTAGCGACCCTACAGTTCCTAGCCCGAATTTCAACCGTTCTCCACCGCATCCAGTACACTTGAGTATATTTTTCTTTCTATATACTTTCGGATGCAAATTTAGGCACAAATTGTAAGTTGAACAAAATTGTAAATTTTTTACTTTACTAACAACTTGTAACAAATTGTGTGTCTGACAACTCATTTGCATTTAAATTTTCCATCATGTCTTCATTAAATGAATTCATCGAGATGGGTTTAAAGTTAAAGTTAACTGGTGATGAGTTAACAAAGTGGAGTGAAAGAAAATACTCTGAATACCACGAACGCGAGGAAAGAACAGCTGAAAGAGCTGCCAAGCAAGCAGAGGCAGAAACAGCATTGAAACAAACAGAGCTAGAATTATCTGCAAAAGCAAAACAGGCAGAGCTAGAACTCTCTGCAAAGACAAAAGAAGCAGAGTTAGATATCGAACTGAAGAAGGCGGAGATAGCAGCTCAAAGTAAGCGAGAAGAACTGGAATTACAGCTAAAGATTAAACAACTTGATACTGAAACCGCCATAGACAAAGAGTCTAAGAAATCTCAAAGACTGGAGAAAGAAAACCAGTACAAAAAGTATCAAGGTATTGTGAGAAATTATACCTCGGGTGACTGCATTGCAGCCTTCACCCAAAATTTTGAAACTTTAATGGACCATTACCAGGTCCCAATGTCTGAATGGAATATTATTTATATGAGGAGTTTGTCAGGGGAGCCTCTGAAAGTCATAGAGACTATCCCCAAAGACCTCAGAAAAGATTACCATTATCTGAAATCAAAGATTATGGCACATTTTATGCTAGATGAGGCGGGTTACAGAGAACAATTCAGCAAGTTGAGCCCCAAACCGACTCAAACGTTCTCTGACTACCTCTGCTTAGTCCGAGACATATTTACAAAATGGACTTCAGCAGCTAAAATAGATAAAGATTATCAGAAATTAGAAGATCTCATCATCAGGGATAAAGTCATATCATCCCTTCCATCAGCATTTTCAAAATTTTTGCAAAAGAATGAATGTACGAATGTAGATCAGATTGAGAGACGTGGTTCGGCTTATTATACAGCCAATAAACATTGTTTTGCTAGTGAAGCTACTGATACAAACTTTGTAGCTTCGGCTGACTATGAAAAACCTCGATCAGAACCCTATAATAGGCAAAAACCATATAAGCCTACATCTGAGAAATATAATCATTGTAGATATTGTAAAATTTCACACCCCCAAGGTGAGATGTGTGACAAAAACCCCGCATATCTTACATATCAACAGAACATCGTAAATAGACAAGATAGGGAACGTAAATCCTTCAGAAATGCACGTAAATGTTTCCTATGTAAGGCGTACGGGCATTACCGTCATGATTGTAAAGGAAGGCAAATGACCAAGAAAGCAAATGCCGCCTTATTTGATAGTTCATCATCAGATGAAGAACAATCAGAGAAACACCCTGTGAACGCAGCACAGGCTTTTGACATGTTTAACGCAAATAAATGTACTGTTTGTAATACCTTTTACGAAGATGGCATTTTGACATGCGGCCACTCCATTCCTATTGCCAATGAAGAAGCTAATTTGGTAATAGATTCCAAAGGCAGAATAAACATCCATCAGGGATATGTGAATGGCAAGCCTGCTACAGTCCTTCGGGACACAGGAAGTTCACTTATTGGACTAAAGAGAACGTTCATAATGCCTACAGACTATACAGGCAGGCACGTAACATGCAGAACATTCTCTGGAAATATTGAAAAGTACCCACTAGCATGGGCATATATTCAAACACCTTTCCTCACTGGGAAAGTAAAATGCGCAGCATTAACTAACCCAGTGTGTGATATTATCATTGGAAATTTACCAGAGGTGAATGATATGCCTCATGATATAACATCTGTTTGCATTGATGAGATCATAACATCGTCACCATCAAATGTCATCATTGATAATGTTGTACCACCAAATGAATGTATGATAGCTAATGTAGCACTAAGATCTCATGACATCATTGATCACACTATTTCATCACCATCTGATATCATTGAATGTGTGAACGCAGTAACCAGATCTACTGATAGAGTGCAAGATGAAATTAATCAAACTGAGGCTATAGAAATGCTTAGCCCAGTAGTACTACCTCCTAAAACCATGAAGGAGACTTTTGTAACAGCCCAAAAGGCTGATCCTTCTTTGTCTAAGTATTTTAATCTGATTGGCCAAAAGCCAAAGGTAACGAAAAATGCAAGATGGCATTTTGCTTTGAAAAATTGCATCCTCACCAGGTACTATACCAGAGGTGACAACACGACAGTTGCAAACATCTCATACAACAGTACAACACCATCTTCTCCAACAACCCAGGACAAACAGAATTAGTGCAACATCACATCACACTCACGTCAAACACACCCATAAGATGCAGACCATACACCATTCCATTGCATTACAAAGAAAACTTACATCAGGAAATCATTAGTTTAGAGAAAAACAACATCATTAGACGACCCCAATCACATTTCTCATCTCCAATGGTCATAGTACGCAAAAAGGACAACACGATAAGACTCTGTGTCGACTATAGGAAATTAAATAAAATAACTCTTCTAGATCTAGAACCGATGTCCAACTCTGAAGATCTACTGACAGAACTGACAGACTCTAGGTTCTTTACGAAGGTAGACATGACAAAAGGTTACTGGCAAATAGCGGTAGACGAACAGAGCAGACATCTGACAGCATTTGCCACACCTTGGGGACTGTACGAATGGTGCAAACTTCCATTTGGGCTTGTCAATGCCCCAGCGACATTCGTACGTATGACACGACTGTTACTAGTAGACATACCAAATATTATCTGTTACATGGACGACATTTGTGTTCACACAGAGACAATGACAGACCACATAAAGACATTACAGCAGACATTTGAACGTATCAGACAGCACGGACTGACGGTAAAGCCTGCAAAAGTAGACATAGCCTATCAGGAAATATCCTTCTTGGGGTACAAGATATCTAATGGCTTTGTCACGACAGACGATAACATCGTGTCCAAAATACTGAAACTCTCACTTCCGACTACGAAAAAGCAAGTCAGAAGTGTGTTGGGACTAATAAATTATTATAGGCAGTTCATACCTGATTTTGCTGAACTGACCGAAATATTTACTAACCTACTAACGAAGGATAAACCTGAAAAGATTGTAAACAATGAATGCCTAAAATTTGCATTCCAGAAAGTGTTATCTTATTTCTCTGAGAATAGTTTAAACAATCCCATTCTCAAATTGCCAAAATTACATATTCCTTTCAGATTACGCACAGACGCGAGCTCCGTGGCGATTGGAGCAGTTCTGTTACAGGAACACGATAACATTCTACATCCTGTATACTACGTCTCCAGAAAATTAAAACCAAGAGAACGGGCTTGGTCGACACCACAGTTGGAAGCCCTTGCTTTAGTGGTGGGTATAACTAAATTGTCCAGATTCCTCCTAGGACGTCATTTTATTGTGGAGTCTGACAGTAGTCCATTGAAATTTATCAATTCAGGAGTACCTACCAACCAAATGATAGCGCGCTGGTCTCTTAAACTGCAAGATTACAGCTTTGAAGTTCGACATATCGCTGGCAGAACCAACACGATTGCCGATCTTTTGTCCCGTTGTCCGACCGACCCAGTAAGCACTAATGTCTGAGTGCAGTGTGTTAAATACACTCAGACCCACACAGCCATCAGTGAAGTTTTTTTCCACAAAAGCTGTGTTTGTCTACTATGAGATGTGATAGGGTTCATTCCCACTATATATAGTTTTCTTATTTTATTATTATCGTAGTAATTGTCGTGAATAATTGTGTAGTGTGTGGTAGAAAGTGAACAATATTAATTGTAAATATTTTACGAAACAAGAACAGTGCCACATTCGCTCTGAACTTACCGCAAGCGAATTATCCAATTTATCAGTGGTATCGGCGATTGGAACATATCCAGTGGTATTTTAAATCCGTGTATGAAAGAGTGACCTGAACATTGACATTACACCACTGCAGTCAATCGAAATCCAGAAGTTTTCCAGCGAAACAACCAACACATGAACTGTCATAACATTGTGCATTCCGAGTTGCTACATCAAACCGGAACAAGTGTGTTCTAGAATTTTCAACATCAGCTGTTCGTGTGTACTTCCGGATTATTTATAAATTAGTTCAAAATTAGCAGACGACAAATAAAACCTTAAAAAGTTATGACGCTTCTAAAATATTTATGAATCACCAAATTCGAATACACGAATTGTGTATTATATTTTTTTCAATTAATGTAATCTTAGAATCATATCTTGATTAACTTATTCATACTATCGACATTTTCTCGCTAGTATGGAAAAACATCAAGCTATGACGCTGAGAAATAGAAGAATAATTGTAATATAGTAGATTTCATAATTTTTGAATTTATGTCCCTTTCATTTAATTGTTATTACATTATTACACCAAGGGCGGTAAATTGAAATGTATGCGAATATGTGTTGTATATAAATAGCCATGTTGTTGCCAGATTGTTAACACGCCAAGAAGTCATCAACTGGGCATGGTATAGGGTTACCGACGTTGTAGACCGACAGAAGAGCTCCTGGCCAAATGAGGTCAGAGTTCGAGTGTTGAATGCGGCTTATATAAAGCCGTATTACAGTCTTACCCGATGTTTTTTGGTTTCAAAAAGCATATTATTACGTTTTTTTTAAAGGTTGCGAGGTAGTTGCTTTGTAAGCTGGTGCTACCGATCTGACTGGGTCAATATTGCAACTTAGGTGATCATCCATCGAGAGGATGAAACTGGACAAGTGTTAAAGATTGAACACCACATGTCTTAAAATACAACTTGCATTTCTTATGTATTTCTATGCCAATATGGGTATTCTTATGTATTTCTATACCAATGTATATAACAACAGAAAGGTCGATTCTGACATGGTTAAAATATTGTTAAAATATTAACCCGGTATGTATATACATGAAAGAGTACATCTTTCATGAAGAAGCGGGGGGGGGGGGGAGCGTGTCAGAATCTCGAATGTGACCATCCGAGATGCAGGAACATCGTTACGCCCGCCAGGCGAATAGTCCCTAGCCGGGATGCAGTAACATCGTTACGCCCGCCAGGCGAGTATTAGTTACCTGCCCGCGAGGTTGCTGGCTGACGTGACAGCCAGCGGTCAGGCAAGGACAAAGCAAGACGCACGCAGGTCTCGTGCATCCACCCACAGAGGGCAAGCGCTTTGCTAGAAACAGACAGACAGCTGGGGTACTCGGACGAGACAGGACGTATGGGTGAGAAAGGCTTTGTGTAGTTCTGTGCCCGAAAGTCGAGTGCTTGTACATCTTGTAAGATAGACTGTGAGCTGTGGGTTGTCTGTAAGTGTATTGATGTATAATATCTGTATTGTAATGATCATCACATGCCAAACTAGATTGTGTTGCATGTGATCTGTAAATAAATCCATTGAACTTCGTGTCGTTGTGTCTCAAGTCCAATCACGTTGTACTTGTACTTGTCTCACATGTGTTAGGTATAACGAGCCAGGTTTAAGACCCTGACACCCAGCAGAATAATATCGAAGGCTGGGTACATTCTTCCTCTTCTTTAGCCAGCAACATTTGCTATGCGTCTATACCAGCATTGGTCACAAACAGGGCGGTACGCTTGATGTCTTCACCGGGTCTCAGAGTTGGATACGAAGTGGCCGTCCTCTAGTCCTAATGTCCTTTCAGTCTGACCATGCCAGGACAGTCTTGTAGGATATGCTATGGGATGTGCTCAGATGCTCCACGTTTAGAAGTGGCAGTGTCAGTCAGACCCATTCGGTGGGGTTGTGCTGCGAGTCTTCAATGTTATGAGTCTACAGATTTTGGCCATTGCGTTTCTGCCATGCTCTGGTCTGTAATTATTGCTTTCTTTCCTCCAATTCCTCCTCACAGATCGCTTTAGTGGTGTTCAGTTGTGTTTTACCTCTTTAAGGCTATGTGACAGACTGGAGGATTCTTTCAGGTTTTTGCGCCTCGCCTGCCTTTTAATTTTCAGCGATCCCACCAATATGCTGGTCTCTACTTCTGGAGTTTGACTGTTCTCTTATTTCAAAGATTATGCTGTCCTTCCTTTTTGGAGCATGGGACGGTTGGGCGACTGACTTTGAGCTTTTGAAGACAGCGGTTTAAAAAAAAAAATGTTCTACTCGACTAATAATTCTGTAAAGTTGTAAGAGGGCCGATGTCTCTGCTCAGAAATTAGCACAGATTTCTCCGGCCGCTTTGGTCCATTTCCAACTATTATTCACTGCAGAGACAACAATGGTGTTTATCGTGATGACGATGGTGATGATTACAAATGTAATCATTTACAAACATCCGTTAAGTTGTGCTTTGATGTGAAACGTGTGTAAATATAATACAGCTCGTCAGTGGTAAAAATGTTTTTACAGTTTGACATTAGCGGAAAGTTCCTCATTAGCGTAAAGATATCACCGCATACATTAACTTCTACCCAAACTGTTTGCTGGCTGATAATGAGGCGAAACTGACAATCAACATTATAATTAGATACTGATAGTTGAATAGCACGGTGCCAAATTGTCCGCGCAACAGTAAAATTACTTGTGTAAATAAAACGATATGCTATTGCCACCATTGAGTACTTCAGGTAATTTTACGCCATCTTGCTTGACGTCATTAGATGGAGTGATTGTGTTTGTACTGATGTTGTGTTCCTTACAGTTAAAATGTAAAAGTGATGAACTCCTGCCGGCTGTGCTGTCTAAACACGTCCGCGTATTTGAGTTTATCAAAGCTATAACCCGGATTGAGTCACTGACACACAAAGACAATGAAAAGCTAATGAATTCTTGCCATGAGCACATTAATCGGGCGTTGTAAAAACGCTTGGACCAAGACTAAACATTAAAACCTCTAGGAGAAATGTTAGCTTAACGATAAGGCCAGGAGAAAATGAACTATGGGGCGTGACATTAGGGGATAGCTGAGACGGGCAAGGTGCTAGAATGAGAGCTTTCAACAAGCCGTTTTATTGATATTTTCTGCACAAACACAGAGCACTCATACGGACAGAAGCAGATAGCGAAGACCAATTGCTTCTACCGCTGGTTGAAAAACTCCACGCAGACACATACACACGCTCATGCATACAAGAAGCTTACTAAATTATTACTGCAGTAGCTTTCACTAGACGTACCCTAAGCTTTCGTGTCATACAGTTCATTGTCATTCTTTTATAATTTATCTTGTCTCGTCAAAAGAAAACATAACGATGAAGTTTTAGCTGCAGCCGGTATTAATGTTACATTACGTGATTTAGCCGTGTTTGTTTGTCTTGGTCTGTCAGATCACGAATGTGTGTATTTATGGCGACTGTAGAAAGTCGGAATTTTCGGCTCAACGCCAGGACACGTAAATAGTGATACAAAAAGAGAGAGAAGATGGGGAAACGAAAGAATGAAATGGGAAAGGGGAGTGAAGACGAGAAAAGAATATACAAGGGTACAAGGGACATGAACAAGAAATAAAAGGAATAAACGAGATGAAATTTAAAAAAAAAACGAAATAATTAAAAGAAAATGAAACGACAGAACGAATTTAAAAAAAAAAGGAAAGACAAGAAAAGAAAAACACAACAAAGTGAAATCATAGACAAGGGGAAAGATAGCGAGAATTGAAAAAGGAAAGTAGAGAATAACAGAAGAGACAAGTAAGACAGACAAACAGTCAGCATCTCGCCAGGTTTATACTGGGGTGTTATATATCATATGATGTGACTAAATGAATAATGCTTCAGCTGAAATACTGAAAACACACAGTCACAGGTATTGTTCGAATGTGGTGCATTTGTTATCCCCACGGTCATTTCTAAGTTAAAACTAAATCTTTATGTTTGCACAAAACTGACTAGAACCGCCTAATTGCAAAGACCTTCTTAGGTTGTCTATTTTCTCTTTTGCATAGTATTATTAAGATTTTTGTAGGTTCTTCATTAACTGACTAATTGATTGATTGATTAATTAGTTGAGTGATTGAGAGGGTGACTGGTCGATTGATTTTATTTAAAAAACAAAACAACAACAACATCTTTATCGCACAGAAAAAGTATCCATTATTTGCCTATACATTCCTTCGGATCAGTCAAGGAGATATTTAACTCAGTGCACGAACTGCCTAGCGCCAATGAAGATCTCAAGGTTTGTATACTTGTTTCCTTCTAACAGAAGTGATTTCGTGGTAGTCTGGATACGCCCATAAGCTCCCAGTCTCCACCGGCGTTTGTGAAAGGAATAGGTGATTGCCAGCCCTCTGCCGTCTTCTTCAACACCATCTTCGTTATTCACCAGATATTTTTGTTGTTGTTTTGGATGCTATTGGATTGTGTCGTTTTACAGCAGAGCTGTGGTATGTGCGCCTTTCGGTCGACACATCCGACTTCTGCCGGCATATTTTTTGGGACCGGGTTAGCCAACCCGGTTTTTTTTCGTAGGACTTTTGGCTGTCGAAAGGTATTACCGTCGTCGTTGTCCCTTTATCCGCTGACACACCAACTGGCCCTTTGGGGACAGCCGTATGTATGCCGGTCTGCTCTCGAGGAAAGGCAGTGTCAGATCATGGACACTCCCCGTCATCCTAGAAGGTTTCTATAAATGCAGAGCCGACACTTGACATTATGACACTGGACACACTCAAGGCTCATCACGTCATGCACATGGCTGCTTAACCTTACTTTCGAATACTGAGCTTCACGTGCACCCCAGACTACACCTTCAGAGGCCACATGGTTGCAGCTCTCAGAGTTTGGAAGTTGATGACGGCCACATGCTATACGGTCGAGTGAGGCCTTCCACCAAATCAATTTGCTAGCCAAGCAATTTTTCATTTGGCAGCCACTTTGACATTTTCCACCTACATGCGTGGGGGTATGTAGCCGCTGGTGGTGCGGTGTTGCACGTCGGGGATATTTATTTTCTTGTTGAGAGACATGCACTCGAAGCAGGTTTTTTTTTCTCACATCACCAGTATTTCGTTTACTGCACGTCGTGGAACTTTGAACCTAGCAGTCAGTTAATAGGATGTTCGTTCAGTGGACATTTGAACCTGTCATCTAGCAAGAATCGAATTTGACGGACATTAGAACCATTTTGTCAATTTAGTAGGAAGCACATTCGACGGTCATCATTTACCCATGATTTGAGGGTGTGATGAGGAGTGCCAGAAGTTTGTCTGATCACTGCATCTTTCGGGGCCACCAACGTCTTGCCCTGCTAGTTCAGATTAAAGCCAAGAGTGGCTTTATATCCACAGTGTACGACGTGGACGTATGGTAGAAGTGTCGCAAAGGATTGCTAAAACCAGAGCACAGCCCGCCGGCTCCCGATGTGTGGTGCAGAGTATCCCTTTATACGACATGTCGTGAAATGCTGAATGTTAGTGATTCCCAGATCGACGACTGTATGCAGCGAATACCCAGGGAGTAGAAGGGTTAATGAAACAGAAGGATAAAACACAACGGATTGACCAGCGCATGTGTATGTAGGTCAAGGCGGGAGAGTCGACTACAACACAGGTGACCTGTATAGTGGAAAAATTAGTTTGCTACAAAGAGAGACAGCATCATGGATCAGTCTATTGCGTTATGGAGGTAGGGATATACGGAAAAGCCTAGATCAGAAATTTTCCACTGACAAGGGATAATGAAGTCGGAATTTGCTTTGTCCAGCAATGTCAAGGACGATGGGACAAAGATGATCTAAAGAGAGTGGCCACTTCTTTGTGTCAGTTTAGTGTGCGTTCCCCAACTGGACGGAAAGATAGAATTATGTGTCCTGTAATGAAAAGAAATATCCTCCTTTATAATGGGATAAAGTGCTTGGATGCGGATAAATTTCGATTCGTGGATTTACATTAATTCTATAAAGGAACATAGATGCCTAAATAAGGTATATTAGAGTATAGTTTTAGAATAGGAATAGATATTAGTGAAGTGCATTTAACATTGTTTCTATTAGTAGGAATAGTATAGATGTTGGGTGAATCTTCTATCCTATGTCAGAGTGGGTTTTTTCGGAAGCCTTTTCATTTCGGCTGGAGGAAAAGACACTCACATAGGGGAGAAGAGGAAGCAGACACAGATCTCACTAATAAAATGTATCTCAACCAGGTTTCCATACCAGTGCGAGACGTATCAAATAAGAGAATACAGATGGCGGTGGTCCAGATCACTCAGTGTTGATAACCCACAAGAAAGCCCTTTGAAGTAATAAAGCACGACACTTGTGCAGGAAAAAAGAAAGAATAGAAGTCTCACCGGAAGAATTAAGGACGACAGAGAAAGAATAATAAAGATCAGATGAGCTAATGGAAAAGCTCAAATGACTCAATCTCATAGAGTAGCAAAGTGCGTACCAAGAGCATATATCAATTACAAAATATCGAGTGTAGAACTTTTACAGAACACTAATAGAACATTTTAGAATCTCGATGTGTTGTTCCAGAATGGATTAAAGAACGCTATACGAAAACACCGAACATTCCTTTTAAGCGGACAGCAAATAGTGAGCGAGTTAAGTACATTGATACTGTGGTGAACATTTTCATTACAAAGAACGGATTTATCTACAGACGCAAGCAGACGGAGCCGTCAGGGTGAGATCGTTCTGTGGTGTCTATATATCGTCCTGTACTTTAGCCGAGAGAAGAGACGAGAGAAAGACACGAAGACTATCTATCTACATCTTATCTAGCAGCCACACCAGAAGAACACTAGCAATTACACAGACAATACCCATCCATACACAAGACATAGTTTTATAAATAAATCTTTTATTTAATGTTAAAAAGAACTGTTGTCGGAGTATGTGTTGAGGGAAAACTAGAGAGAGAGTGAAAGAAAGGGATATATGGATGATAAGACAGAAGAGAGGAGTGTAGACAAAAAGTCAGTAACAAATCCCAACAGATAATCAGGTTAAAGATGTGCATGTTGATTCCAATCTCCTCTCGAGGAAATAACAGCACATAAAATGGTGGGAGCAGCGGGATACGTACATACATAATACTCATATGACCTAAAAGCATAAAGAGGCATATGCATAGAGAGAGGTACTTGCATATTGGCACAGGCATAGCGGAGTACCTACATGTTGGGACATACTGATTGGAAGGAATATAAGTATATATTGATGACTTTTAATGGAAGGACGTCCATTGGATATATGGTGCCATTAGATATATGGTAGAAACATTTCATTAATGCTGGTGACTTTGCAGTGAGAAAGTTCCAGACAGAGTGAATGTGGATAGGTGGTAAGACATTACATACCTAGTCACACGGTCACACGTCTACATAAGTCTTTATCCTATATCTCCTCTTGTGGATGAGAGAGTGGTTGTGATGTACTGTGTGGTGATGTAGATTTATAATATTAGATAGACATAGATAAATGGTATAGGTTCTAGGTGGAATATAATTGTATAGTGAGTACTTCTTTTCTGCCTTGAGGGATCTTTACTCAACTTGCTGACTTATCTGCTGTAACTATGGCAACTCCTAAAGTAACTACAGCAGAACTGAGAGCCAACGGGGAGGAAATTGGGTTAGCTGGTACCGAGCTAACTGATTACATACAAGAAAGAGAGAGAGAGATTCGTAAAGGGGAAAGAGAAGACCGGAAAGCCGAGTTGGAAGTGAGAAGAATAGAGGTGGAGACCAAGAAACTAGAAATGGAACAAGAGGCCAAGAAAATGGACCAGGAGACCAAGCGACTAGAAATGGAACAAGAGGCCAAGAAAATGGACCAGGAGACCAAGAAACTGGAAATGGAACATGAATACCGCTTGAAAGAGTTAGAACTCAAGACACAAACTAAGGGTGAAATAGATGCAGCAGAAGGAAGTTCATCTTCACCTGGAGCAACCTACATGAGTGGACAGGGTTACCAGGCCATGAAGTTTCCCTTAGCGGTCTACGATGAAAGTAAAGAAAAGATATTCCAGTTTTTGGATCGGTTCGAGGCTATGGCAATCGCTATGGGACTAGATAGAACCAGATGGGCTCTTAAAGTATCCCAGTCTTTACGTGGTTCGGGCTACGAGGTCTACACACGCCTACCACCAGGACAGGAAAATCAGTATGAGGAATTGAAAGCAGCTTTGATGAAACATTATGAAGTCACAGCACAAACGTATCGGAAGAAGTTTAGATCGTCTAGACGAGAGCCGGGGGAACTATTCGCCGCCTACAGTCTGAGGCTGAAATCCTATCTACAGAAATGGATGGACTTGGCAGAATTCCAGAGGGATTATGAGAGTCTCGAAGAGATGATGGTGGTAGACCAAATGCGAAAGCAAATGTCGAAACCTCTCAGAACCTTCTTGGGAGAACAAGGGGCGGAACGGATTGATGTGGTGAATAAGCTGGCTGAACGATTCGTGGAAGTACATGGTGAAACGGAGGAACTAAGTACACAATCCAAAAGTCAGGAGAAAACAGAGAAAAAGAAACCTAAAAACTGGGAAGGAGAAAAAGGGGAACCTTATATAAAGCACACAGAGGAGAGTTCAGAGAAGGTGAAGGTAGGAAACCAGAGCACCTCGAATTCTCAAGCGAAACGACAGTGGTCTGAAAGGTGGTGTTCATTTTGTAGGGCGGCCTCCCACAACACGAAGGACTGCAGATCGAAACCTAAAAGTTCTTACTTCGCAGCATGCAAAGTGATTCCTACATCGGTGATCACAGACAAGGCTGAGGTCGGCGAAGGAGAAAGGAACAAAAAGGACACAGGGAAACCTAGGAAGGGAACAGAGTGCACTCACTGCCAGTCGACAACACATAATACTGTGGACTGCAGATGCAAGGCAAAACACGCCAATTGCATAACCAACCTCGAGGAATCAAAAGAGGAAGGCAAGGAAACGGTCAAGGAGATGAAAGACACTCAGGACCAAGAGAGACCACCTGTGGTTGAACTTATTGAAGTCAATGGCCAGCAGGTTGTTTGTCTCTACGATACCGGTTTGGATGGGGAAGCGGTGGTGGACGCCAGCTTAGTAAGCCCAGACCAACTTACAGGGGAGACCATAGAAATACAGCCGGCAATGAGGAGTGCTGTTTCCATGACGCTGCCAATCGCCAAGGTGGAGATTAAATCCAGGTACGTCACGGGCATTATTCCAGCTGCTGTATTATCTGACTCCTTATTTCCAATGATCATTGGCACGAAATATGTCTTTTTGGGGATGCCCAAACAGCAAGCCCACAAGGGAACAGTAGTCAGTGGATCTCAAGGGAAGGAAAAAGAGGCAGAGACACTATGCGACAACTCAGAGATAGGAGAATTGCATACTGCCCAGAGGAAGGATACTACGTTGCATCCTTGCTACAGGAAGCTGCAAAGAAGTGCTGAGCCACCAGAACGGGGACAGTACTTTCTGAAGAATCAACTACTCTATCGGAGAGCTGGGAGGGGAGATAACCTGCATGAGCAGTGGGTGGTTCCAGAGACCCACCGTCCTCACATTCTTCAGAGTGGACACATCATAGACGAGAATCGACATATGGGTGTCAGAGAGACCTTGCAGCAAATATCCGGCCATTATTGCTGGCCAGGAATGACCGGAGATGTACGCCGGTGGGTGAAGTCTTGTTCGGAGTGCCAGAGAACACCACCCAACAAGCGAATTAAGAGGAAACTAGCTCTTAAAGTGGAAGACAAAGTGGAAGTGTGGAGTCCAGCAGAGACCAATATACTCCAAGTAGGATGGAAAGGACCTTATCCTGTGGAAAAGGTGGTGTCCAAGAACATCTACAAAATACGGATCGGGGAAGAGAAGAAAAATCTCCCTAGACATCTCATTAGGAAATATGAAGAGAGATCCGGGAGCAAAGCTTCGCACTTTATGGTGATGGCAGCCATTAGGACAAAGGTTACCAGTCCAGACGAAGACCAGAGATCGCCAGTACAACATAGGAGGGCCTATAGGACAGTACGTGATAGGTCAGATTTACCCAACGACAGGAGGAGGGAAATCACAAGTCGGGGAAAGGACAAGAGTGAAAGTTTCACCGGTAACCAAGTTCGGAAGGGGTGGGTAACGTCGGGAAAAGCGAGAATTACCCAGGACTCCAACCAGAGATTGGCTGACCAGATACAACATCGCCAAGATGGTCCTGGAAGCAAAAGCCCAGGAGGTTTGGGAAAGACGACTCGGTCCGACGAGGACGAGGCGGAACATCCCCAGAGGAAAAGCCGGGGAAAACCAAGAGGACATGGAAGCAGTGTTACAATCAGGATGGGACAATCCGTCTGTATTGTGAGCCGTCGCTGACGCAAGTCGAAAGTAGGTCGACTGAACGTACAGGAGCGAGGAGCCAACACTAGTTTCAGTCGTTAGTAGTATAGTAGGGTGTCAATTAGAGCGCCTACTGGATAATGAGATGAGCCATGTGAGGACCCAATCATATCATCAACACGTGGTGTTAATAGCTACTTCGCAGAAGCTCAACGCACGGTGGATGTGATGGACGTTGTTGCTGCAACTGGAATTCACAGTGGAATACATCCTTGGAAAGGAGAATGTAGGAGCAGATTTTTTATCCAGACATCCAGCTCCGGAGGAAGAAGATTAGGATTGTGGATCATGGGAATCAAACCTACAGTGAGAAAGATTCGACGCGGTCTAATCTCTTAAGAGGGGGCCTATGTCGTGAAATGCTGAATGTTAGTGATTCCCAGATCGACGACTGTATGCAGCGAATACCCAGGGAGTAGAAGGGTTAATGAAACAGAAGGATAAAACACAACGGATTGACCAGCGCATGTGTATGTAGGTCAAGGCGGGAGAGTCGACTACAACACAGGTGACCTGTATAGTGGAAAAATTAGTTTGCTACAAAGAGAGACAGCATCATGGATCAGTCTATTGCGTTATGGAGGTAGGGATATACGGAAAAGCCTAGATCAGAAATTTTCCACTGACAAGGGATAATGAAGTCGGAATTTGCTTTGTCCAGCAATGTCAAGGACGATGGGACAAAGATGATCTAAAGAGAGTGGCCACTTCTTTGTGTCAGTTTAGTGTGCGTTCCCCAACTGGACGGAAAGATAGAATTATGTGTCCTGTAATGAAAAGAAATATCCTCCTTTATAATGGGATAAAGTGCTTGGATGCGGATAAATTTCGATTCGTGGATTTACATTAATTCTATAAAGGAACATAGATGCCTAAATAAGGTATATTAGAGTATAGTTTTAGAATAGGAATAGATATTAGTGAAGTGCATTTAACATTGTTTCTATTAGTAGGAATAGTATAGATGTTGGGTGAATCTTCTATCCTATGTCAGAGTGGGTTTTTTCGGAAGCCTTTTCATTTCGGCTGGAGGAAAAGACACTCACATAGGGGAGAAGAGGAAGCAGACACAGATCTCACTAATAAAATGTATCTCAACCAGGTTTCCATACCAGTGCGAGACGTATCAAATAAGAGAATACAGATGGCGGTGGTCCAGATCACTCAGTGTTGATAACCCACAAGAAAGCCCTTTGAAGTAATAAAGCACGACACTTGTGCAGGAAAAAAGAAAGAATAGAAGTCTCACCGGAAGAATTAAGGACGACAGAGAAAGAATAATAAAGATCAGATGAGCTAATGGAAAAGCTCAAATGACTCAATCTCATAGAGTAGCAAAGTGCGTACCAAGAGCATATATCAATTACAAAATATCGAGTGTAGAACTTTTACAGAACACTAATAGAACATTTTAGAATCTCGATGTGTTGTTCCAGAATGGATTAAAGAACGCTATACGAAAACACCGAACATTCCTTTTAAGCGGACAGCAAATAGTGAGCGAGTTAAGTACATTGATACTGTGGTGAACATTTTCATTACAAAGAACGGATTTATCTACAGACGCAAGCAGACGGAGCCGTCAGGGTGAGATCGTTCTGTGGTGTCTATATATCGTCCTGTACTTTAGCCGAGAGAAGAGACGAGAGAAAGACACGAAGACTATCTATCTACATCTTATCTAGCAGCCACACCAGAAGAACACTAGCAATTACACAGACAATACCCATCCATACACAAGACATAGTTTTATAAATAAATCTTTTATTTAATGTTAAAAAGAACTGTTGTCGGAGTATGTGTTGAGGGAAAACTAGAGAGAGAGTGAAAGAAAGGGATATATGGATGATAAGACAGAAGAGAGGAGTGTAGACAAAAAGTCAGTAACAAATCCCAACAGATAATCAGGTTAAAGATGTGCATGTTGATTCCAATCTCCTCTCGAGGAAATAACAGCACACGACACCATCTTTAAAAGCCATGCATTTGACATATAGTATTCATTATTTTTAATGTCTACAATTCATGGGTCTGATGTTCTATAGATAAATCCTGATATTCAAGTCATGCTGTAAATAAAACTGATTATTTTTCTCCCTTTTTTTATCTGGATTGCCGAAATCAATGTTTACTTCAATTACGATCATGTTCTGTTTACACAAGCGTATTTGACGGAGCGGCGGTGGCTGAATGGTTAGTGTATTTTTGTCAAAATAATGGTCCGGTTTCAAACACCACGGTGGAAGGATATATTTTGTCAACAAGTGCGGCCCTGGAGTGGACCCAGCCTTAACAAATGAGTACCAAAGACTATTCATTCTACATCAGTGCAACCGTGTGGATCAGTACAACCGTGTGGATCAGTACAACCGTGTGGATCAGTACAACTTTGTGGTTCAGCAGGCTTGCCCATTCCCATGGAATCCCATGGGAACCATCCCATGGGATGGGATGGGATGGGACAGCAAACATTTGTATTTCCCATGGGACACATCGGTCTGTCCGCCGGAATTAAACGCGTTAGACCCATCTTCATGAATTCTAACCCCTCAGCTGGATTTAAAAAAACAACAAAAAACTTGACATGATTTACAAGTCCATAAAGCCTAAAATGGGTACCAGCAAATGTCCTGGGTAATAAATGCCGCCAGTGTTATATTGACCGTATCACCTATAGAGTACCCATTGGTCTCTAAAATACGGGGGATACCACCTTGCACCCAATACACCCAAAGCTTGTAAAAGGGCTCTTTATCCTTTTTACTTTGCGCTTAGAGATATCTTCTAAAACAGACCAGATAAAATGTCTGCTCAATCGAAATATTTCGTGATGAATTCAAATTTCTGATAAATCCACACATCTTGCGATAGAAATAATCCTCATGCCCAGGTTATCGAAAGCGGCGCTCGCGGACTGACAGCTAGTTGTTCCTACTCCATCTGTCCGCGATTAGACAGGAAGAGAGATTCCAGCGTGAAAAGCCACACTTTTGGATTGCAGTCTCCCAGCATTGACTGATAACGGGTGCACAAACAAACGTAACAACAGAATGACAAGCCAATCTCGCTTGGTTTCTCTCTTGCCACTAACGCCTCACCAGGGATGGTGGTTTCATATCAGTACCGCACCGGAAGCCAGGGAATTTGTATCACCGGAAGGGCAGCAAGGTTTTCAGCCGGCAGCTTTCGCTTTGCTGAGCGCTACATCTGTCCAGGGGCCGAATATAGTGCAACCAGCAAGCTATAGTAATAACTCATTTTGAATATTGAGCGATTCATAACCACCCACTTTATAAATGGAATAACTCACCATTCCCTATTGTTGAGTTTTTATTCAGTTGCTTTAGTCAAACATATTTTAAGGATTTATTTTTTCAGGTATATTTTCAGAATTCTATTTTCCTTTTTCTTTTTACTTTTTGTTGTCAATGAATGCATAAATGCATTAACAAACAGGTAAGTGATTGAATAAATGGATGAATGTTTGTATGGATACATGGATATGTGAATGAATAAACATACAGGGGATAAATACATTCACAAACATAAATGTACATATTTCGTCTCCAGGCTGGCAGACAGTCTGGTGTTTGGAGTCATCTGTGAATAGATGAATACATACACAGAAGGACAAACACGAATGAAGGAATAAATGAATGGATGCATGAATGGATATAAACCGACTGTTCGTTAGTCAGACAATCATACAAACGGACAATCAAAAAGGCGCATACACAGGCAGACATAAAGACAAACAGGTTCGCGGACTTATAAATAAACAAACATATCGATAGGCAGACATGCACACATACAGACAGACATACAAGTGAAATTACCCCACCTCCTAGGCATAAACTCTGCGAAATCGAAAAGCCAGTTAACACAGACACAGAAGACGAGAGAAACTAAACCTGCACACTGAAACACCACCATTTTAACCAACGCTACTACAGCAGGTTGAACGAGGTGGAAAGTGTTTTTTCTACACACCGGATAGTAAAGACCCCCCCCCCCCCACCCCACCCCCACCCCACTCCACTCCCTCTTTGTCCCATTTACACAATAGTTTTCGCGCTTTAATTTCTGGTGCTCTGATGGCGAGGTGGCCGGTTCAACCCATACACTGGCATTAAGCTGGACCTAATCGTTGATTTCTCGTTCAGAAATCAATGGCAAACTACTGGATGTAAAAACTGCTTAGAAAAATAAACCTTGGGTTGACGTCACGTCCTGTAAAGGACATGCAGCATATCAATGGGGCGCAGCGATGATCTGATATCAGGCGCCCGGGGCTTGTTCTTTACACCGGTAAGGTCAGTTATACTTCAATGTTGACCTCTCGTTCAGAAAGCAATGGCAAACTACTGAATATAAATTTGCCTAGTAAACCAACCTAGTGTTGGGGTTGTTTACAACGTCCTGCAAGAGACATGCAACTAGAATTTAGGCAAATTAAATTGTTAGCCTGTCGACTTTACTTTTTCATTACTTTTTCATTACTTTTTCATACCTCTGACACTTATTTTACTAGAACGGGTCGAACCCAGTATACACCCAGTCTATACTCAGAACACGGATAGCTGCTAGTGTACTGGAGTGAAGAATTTGTGTTCCATTCCAAGTGGCCTCCCTGAATACTAAGACCTATAAACGCTCCCGGAGAGTTCAAAATGATATTCACGAAAGGAAAATACCACTAAAGTGTTTGTTGCCATAGCGCAACCAATTCCACCAGCAACTTCACCGAAGCCTTTGTTCTTGACAACCCGAGGTGGCGACAGTCAAAATAAGGTCTCTTCAGGTGATAAAGGGACAAGCAAAAGTCTGGGCAACCGAGCCCTTCACGGCAATGTTAAAGACTGTATTCATAACAGGCCCATGAGGAGATCATGATCTCACGGAGGGCTGGTGTAACAGCTGCGCCAACAGGCTGCTGTGGGTGACGCAGATACATGGCGTTGCCACCTCCATCCCCTAGTGTCTTGTATCATACTGAGCAGGCCACGACTGAAGTGCCAGAGAAGGGGCGCCATCTTCGGGGAGAGGAAACACTGCGGCAGGAATGTTCAGCTTTCGGTTGAGCTCTAAGATAAGATAACTGAGGACCAGCTGGTCGCTGAGAGACAACGCGGATCAATATGACCCCGCATTCCAATTTTGGGCTTAACATTTCCGGGAGAAGCTCGTTTGACGACGTAGTGTGACCTTTTCTGTTGAAATTTATTTAAGTGTCTTATTTTAACTAATTTCGTATCCACTATTGTTACTAACAGGCTCATCTATATTATGTTGTGTTTGTAGATCTGTCTGTCTGTCTATATGCTGTTTAAATTTTCCGGAATTTTAATTAATTATCTATTATTATTTCATTAGTATTTCACGTCTTGAAACTGTCAGTATTTCAACGTCTTGAAGTGGTCAGTATTTCACGTCTTGAAATTGTCAGTATTTGGCGTCTGAAAACTTCTAATAATTCACGTCTTGAAACTGCCAGTGTTTCACGTATTGAAACTGACAGTGTTTCACGCCTTGAAACTGTCAGCATTCCACGTCTGAAAACTGTCAGCACTTCACGTCTGGAATCTCAGTATCTCACGTCTAGAAACTGTCAGTATTTCATGCCTGGAAACTCAGTATTTCACATCTTGATACTGCCAGTATTTCACGTCTGGAAACTGCCATCGCTTAAAAAACCTAATATTGCATGCACCGGCGCTATGGATTAGGACAATGAACGTTTTTCATAATTCCCCGACACACCAAGTCCAGGGTTCGAAATTAGGTGCATGCGATTTGGAAACAGACCGCCTTGTGTTGATTTCAATGGTACAAGCGTCGGTCTTTCAAAAATCAATGGCAAACTACTGAATGTAAAAATTGCTTAGTAAATCATAAGCAGCCTAAAAATGCCGGGGTTGATTGCGACGTTCGTTAAAGGGCATGCAAAATAACTTTAACCATTGCATGGAGCTGTTTTCAACCGGAAGTACAAACTGACAAGGCTGTGACTTTTGCCGCAACACTCTTACCAGAAATCAGTACTTGAAGACGGGACCTCTGGCGGACCTCGAGAGCACGTCAAGATTTCCTTTTTCACTGATAGAACCCATATCTGCTGAGATGACCCTAGATGACCCCAGTCTAATTCCTTGCTCACTCGACGTATCCCCGTATATCCCACTTCACGTCACGGGAAGAAAGTTGTACACTCCAAAATACTTGTAGCATACACATTGATAATTTTAGCGATAGCGGGGGAGGCTGTGAGAGCGGGTGGGAGTGTAAGATCCGGCAGTTGGACCCACACAAAAATGTAACATCGTTTTAGTACATTCGTTCTGGGAAAGGAATAGCCCATTTTGTGTGTGACTGGTCTACTGGTATGTAACTAGCGAAAAGGCTAAACTGTCGCTGTCATTGCTGTCTATAGTACCTCGCGGTGTAGGACAGTAGGACAGGTGGAAGGGATTGGGGGGGGGGGGTGTCCTGGACCGTGGAAAAACAGGCAAAACTGTCACTGTCATTATTGTCAGTAGCTTGTGGCATAGGACAGGGGGAGAAAAGGGAAGGATCTTGAACGTGAAGAAAAGATTGTATGGAATAGAAAGAGTTACAGTAACATATGCCTGTGATGTAACACGTTAAAATAACAACTGTCTGAAACAGCAAGAGTTAAAGTTAAACCTGCATATAATAGAAAGAGAAAACGTAATAGCTGTTAAGGTGCAAAGAGCTACAGTAGTATTTTCATAGAGAAAAAAAAAAACGGTTTAAGGTGGCAGTTACTTAGAATATAACATACATTTCGCATAGAACACGGCGCAGAAAGAATAAGGTAGCAGTTACATAGGATATATTAAGCATTTAACGGGTTAATGAAAGAATAAGATATCAATTACTTATGCCATAACACGGAAAGAATCAGGTAGCAATTACATATGATATAACAAACATTTAGCATAGAATAAGATATAGCAAGAATAAGGTAACAATTACTTAGGATACATTTAGCATAGAACACGAAACAGAAAAAAAAAAAAAAATTAAAGGGGAAAAGAGTGGCTGGGGTGGGGTGGTGGTGTAAGAGTTAGAAGAAATAAACCAAAAACATAGAAATGACTCACTTCTGTGTTTATGAGGGAAGGCCGCAGTGTGAGGTTCCTGGGTAGAGAGGCCTGGGCCCTGTTGTGGCAGACATCTTCGCATTGCCTGTCCTGGACTATGTAGACACAAAACTCCTCGTACTCCTCGTCGTTCAGCTTGGTGAAGTCCCAGCCCTCCTCCATGGCATCTGGAACGGGCAGTGACCGATCAGCAATGGGTATATGTGAAACAATCAGTGGTTGATCAGGTAATAGATAAGTGTGAAACAGTCAGTGGTCGACCAGTAAATATATATGTGTGAAACAGTCAGTGGTCGATCAGTAAATAGATATGTGTGAAACAGTCAGTGGTCGATCAGCAAATAGGTATATGTGAAACAGTCAGTGGTCGATCAGCAATAGGTATATGTGTGAAACAGTCAGTGATGGATCAGCAAATAGGTATGTGTGAAACAGTCAGTGGTCGATCAGAAAATAGGTATATGTGAAACAGTCAGTGGCCGATCAGCAAATGGGTATGTGTGAAACAGTTAGTGGTCGATCAGAAAATAGGTATATGTGAAACAGTCAGTGGTCGATCAGCAAATGGGTATGTGTGAAACTAACAATTTAACTAGCAATGTAACTATTGTTACTAGTAATGGTTTCACTTGCTGTTGTATACAAATTATTTTCAATATTTCTTTGTGTAAAATATAATTATATTTGACTGTGTTGTGTTACAGCAGTGGCAAACACTCCTGTCATTAGATGTATAGTGGTATAGTTGTAGACCCATATTCTTATAGACCAGTGGCTTTAGTTGGGAGAAGTGGTCAAAACCACGCGGGCTGCCTTTACTTCCCATATAATTTTCTAGCACCCATCCTAGCCCGAGCCTGTCTGTGAGACCAGGTCAGTTTAAGAGAAACATACCCCGCCTGGCAAGCGATCTCACGTGATTACCGGTCCGGCAGCCATCTGCTAGCTACTGCGCCATCACGGCTCCTCATTTCCTCTATTATGTTTTTCCCTTGCGTGTCGCTCGCTTTGACCTCGAGCGTAGTCCATACACACAATAGCTACCGCCCGTGAGTGCACCGGACTGATTTTACGCGAGGGTACCAGTCATAGTTTTTGGCCACGTTATGAGAAGACAACAACTGAAACATGTGACAACCGAACAGATTTGAGAAAAGAGAGATTGAGGAAGGCAGCGGGAGAAGATTCTTGATAGTCACTATGGCACGGAAGGGAGTGAACACATGAATTGATCCATGCTGTCGGAGATCGCAATTTCTGGAGAGGCATAATCGCTCATGCCAACCGACAAGGCACTGGATGCTGATGACAATGTCTCTATTACCAGTGGCCATAAACCGAACTCGTCTCCGACTTCATAGGTACTTGTAATTTACGGCATCAAGTTTCAAATCGACATGTAAGTCCCCATGACCGGCGCGAGGAAATAACCTATTGTGCCGCGGTCCAAAATGAAAGTTTAAGTTTTTAACTCTCTCAGCCAATCCGACCTACAAATTATTAAGCACATAATACTTGCAACCTTTCGCATGCCACTCATGTCTGCCGTCTTATAAGACATAATTAACAGATATATACTGCTAAGACTTCCGCTTTGGCTGTCTACAAATTTCTGAAGAGTTCCGAGTTCACAAAGTAAACCGGTGTAAAACACCATTTATCTCCAGTTTAAAATTGCACAATATTAGCTTTCTCGATGCTACTATCTCTCATCCGTCCCTTTCTCCCCCCGTACGCGACTGAAATTTAATATAGCGAATATCTGTCTCTTGCCTTCCCTCGCTGTCTAGTGTTTCAGAATCCCTGGGAAGTGTACAGTATTTACCGTGGTTGTATGGGCGAGCATTGGCGGCGACTGCGTTTCCTGTTGCGGGGGTGATAGCAGGCTTAATCAATAAAAAACAAAATATAGGAATGGGCGAACTATCTCCACCCCTGGCGTGTGACAGCAGATTTTATATTTCGTGCGCTTATCTCAACTCCTGTTTCGCGTTTTTGGAAAGAATGATGGTGGAAACTGGATGATGAGCAAAGGAAGTAGGTGCAGATTACGAGGCGGGGTGAAATGAGGAAAAAAAAGAGAAAGAGAAAGAGAGAGAGAGAGAGAGAGAGAGAGAGAGAGAGAGAGAGAGAGAGAGAGAGAGAGAGAGAGAGAGAGAGAGAGAGAGGAGGGGGGAGAACGGCAAATGTATAGATGACAGACAGACAAACGGATAACATGACACACAGAATGATGGACTGTATGATAAAAAGATAGATAAATGGTGAGGTAGATAAATAAACTGAAACCCCGAAATACAGACACATAAACAGACAGAAAAACCAACAAGTAGAGACACAGGAAAACAAACAGAAAGAGGCATGGGTTGATGGTAAGAAAGATAAGCAACAGCCCAGAGAAACAGAAAGATGAAGAGAAAGAGTGATAGACTGACAGACACATAGAAAGGCAGACACATATACAAATAGACAAATATAAAACCAACAAAGAGACAGACGGACGTACAGACAGAAAGGCAGGCAGACAGATTGACATACAGACACACAGACGAACAGATAAATAGACAGGCAGATCGACAGACGGACAGACAAATAGACAGGCAGACTGAAAAACAGACAGAAAGACAGGCAGACACGTATGTGGAGACGAATACTAAAGGAATGGCTTGGGGTGAGCTGTAGGTTATATATATATGCAAACTACTGAGCGTAGTCTTGCCAAGAAATCAACAATCAGCTGAAAGATGCTGATGTTGACAGCGATGTCCAGTAAGGGATATGCGAACTAAAAGGGGGCGTTCATTTGAAATCCGTTCGTGCCTCACCGCGCGTAATTGCGTTCGTTGAACATGATCATGTCATAGTCATGTGATAAGCACTGACTAATGAATAAAAGAGCACATGCTTATCGTCCCATTATGCATAGGTTCTGTTTCTGAACGTTGAGAAAATGGCCGGGTTGATCCAAAATCCGTTCAAAGAAGCTCACAGAGCGATGATTTCGTTTCTTTCATTTGAAGGATGTCGACCAGTGGACATTCATCGAAGAATGCAGGCAGCGTACGGTAACAAATGTGTGTCGAAGACAACAGTGACAGACTGGGCACGAATGTTTCGGAAAGGACGTCAGTTCACGACAGATCTTCGACGGCCGGGTCAAGCGCATATTGTTGCAACAGAAACAACCATCGCCAAAATTGATGCAGCAGTACAGATGAACCGTTGTCGAAGCATAAGTTCGCTAGCGAAAGAATTTGATGTGTCAATTGGGACAATTCAAAAGGTCGTTCGTAAGAAACTGCAATATCGGAAGGTGTGTTCATAGTGGGTACCACGGATGTTAACCGACCACCAAAAAGAGGAACGCTTGGGATGGTGTTTGAACCACTTGCTGCGTTACAGAGTGGAGGGTGGTGCTGTTCTCTTCCGCATAGCGGCAGGCGATGAGTTATGGTTTCACCACTTTGAGCCGAGCAGCAAAAGAGAGAGCATGCAATGGAAGCATGCTAGATCACCAAAAGCCAAAAAATTCAAGTTACAGGTTTCCACTGGTAAGGTTTTGCTGAGCGAATATTTTGACCATGAAGAGCTATTGTTTGGCCGACTTTAAAGAACCTGGTGTCAACATCAACTCTACCCACTACTTGCAAACACTAGACAAGCTGCAAAAAGCCATCAAGAATAACGACCCGGCTTGCTTTCTCGCGGTGTGATTTTGTTGGACGATAATGCTCGTCCGCATGTTGCAAAGATTGTGTAGGAAGCATTAGCAAGGAAGAAGTTGGAAATGCTGCAACATACAGCCTATAGTCCTGATTTGTCACCATGTGATTTTCATTTGTTTGGACCTCTAAAAAGCTCTCAATGGGCAACGATTTCACACAGATGCAGACGTAATGAACGCGGTAAACACTTAGTTCAATGAGCAACCACAATCCTTTTTTTTTTGCGGACGGCATTCCGCCGCCTGCCTAAGCATTGGGATGCTTTTCTGAATGCCTACGGCGACTTCTTCTAACCAACCCACGGTGCATAATTCATTCAAAATGAATGCTTTGTTTAATTGTACCAAGCCTGTTAATGTTTCTTTCATGCTTTTGTAATAAAGCCATTGGAACGGGTTTAAAATGAACTTCTTCTTCTTCTTCTTCAGCTTTCCGAGCCATTGAGGTTCTTTGCTGCAAATACAATCCGTCTCCATTCGTCTCTCTGGTGGACCTTCTCTTGCCAGTCGTTGATTCCAAGTGCTTGTAGGTCTGTACATGTATTATCTCTCCACCGTCTTCTTGGTATACAATTCATACATGTTCGTTCTGTAGACCTCAGTCAAATCCTGCTGGTGTATTACAACAAGATCCAAAGAGTCTATAGTCATTCTCAATGCCTTAAGGTGCTCGAATTAAACGGCCGAAAGGTGCAAATATAGCAGCTCTGCTGTAAACAGGCACAACGTAATTACGTCTAAAACAACATTCCAGACGAACGCATAAGAAGAAAAAGAATTACACCTTTGATTCTGCGAATTCTGCGACTGTGGAGCACATTGTTCTATGACATCATGCACTTAATTTTTTTAAATTTGTTCTACGAGTACATACAAAGTGTAGTGAGACTTTACAAACACCCGGTATAGCGATACAAGACAGACAACTGAATGGGGTATTCAGACAGCCTCACGGCCACCCCAATAGGATGATGATTTAGAGAATGTTTACAGGCGAGAGGATTCACTTCATTGCACCGAGTTTTATACCATACGGCTTGTTATCTTTCCACGGGGCGACCTGCATAAAGCGTCGCACAGAGCACGAACTCCGTAGCTCCAGCGACGACCTCCGGGAGTCTCCGTGAAAACTGCAATTCCGGAGTCCGGAATGGAATCCACAACTTTGGAATGCGAGGTAGGCGGCTTGACCACTCAGCCACGGCGACTCCCGATGATGATGGTAATGATGGTGATGATGATGATGATGATGATGATGATGATGATGATGATGATGATGATGATGATGTGGAGATAATGATGGTGGAGATGACAATGATGAATAAAATAAACATGCCTAAACTGAGGACAGTTTCTGGCTATTTATCCTCTCCTGTCACTTCCATTTTCTCACAGACGCCCTTATCAAAGTCCGAATTCGGGAAGACCCGAAGGGTCTCGATAATGTGCAGGACGAGGTGGTAAGAAGGCATTAATCAGTTTCTATCAGACTCATACAGAAGCTGGGCATCCCACTCATCACGCCCAGAGAGACAGTTCTCCCACTGGGCGATATCCCATCTCAACAAGCTTTGAAAAATGGACTCCATTTGTCTGTGGGTGAAGGCTAGATTTTGACAGTTCGCGGGAAACTGCAAACGGCGTCCAACAAACAACCACAGGGAGACAAAACAAGGTATGTAGGTGTGCATTAATAGTAGCTATCACGAGCGCGCGCACGCTCACACACATACAAGTATATAAATGTGTGTACAAGTGTGTATGCAGCGTGTCCACTGCAGGACGTTGCAATCAACAGCAGCCCCATGTTGATTTATTAGTTAATTTATGTTCAGTCATTTACGTTTGTTTCTGAACGACAAGTCAGCCTTGAAGTCCAGCTGACAACTGTGAGGTATATCAGTGCACCGGAAGTTTAAGCGAAAGCTCATTAAATCCTGTGCTCACGCTCACCTCTCTCTCTCTCTCTCTCTCTCTCTCTCTCTCTCTCTCTCTCTCTCTCTCTCTCTCACTCACTCTCTCTCTCTCTCTCTCTCTCTCTCTCACTCACTCACTCTCTCTCTCTCTCTCTCACACTCACTCTCTCTCTCTCTCTCTCTCTCTCTGTATGTGTATGTTCGTCGGTATGTCTATCTCTATCTGTCGGTTGTTCGGTCGGTTAATATATCTGTCTGTCGTAGGTCTGTCTATCTCTGCCTGTTCCTCTCGCCTATGTTCTTCATTAGAGCTAAGCAGCGGAATGGCTTGGAGATCGGTGTTCGCCTGTCACTCAAAGAAACCCGGGGGACGAATCAAACAGTAAATTGTTACGAAACAAGGAATTTAAAAAAATGTCATACACAATCCCGTTCTTAGAGTATTGAATCCAAAGCCTAGCACTTTCACATAATGGCGAAATTGTAAGAGGACCAGTGTAGACGTTGCCCATGTTAAAAATTCCTTATTGCCTTCCTGTCACACGCACGCAATCATGTGGAAGATAAACTATAAAGATCTACCTCTGTGGCGAAGGTCTTACGAACGCAGTTTATAAATCCTGCATACCGTGTTTGCTTTTATAAAATGGTATGAGTTCCGTTCGTTCAGAAAACAATGGAGTGTAATATTATTATTTTTTTTTCATATCCTTTACAGTACAGGACATCGCTGTCAACTGTATGTTGATTTCTTGGCAAGATTACGCTCAGTAGTTTGCCATTGCTTTCTGAGCGGCCGGCTCACATACCCCGTAAGTTACCGACGCGATTCGAACCTCTGCTGATTCTCACCGTCATCACGTTACCGACGAGAGTATACGAGATTACGGAGAAAAGTCATAACCTCTAAGCCACGAAGCCGGCACTGAGTGTAAACTTGCCAAAAAATCACAAATAGCCAAAATGTTCCTGGGCTGACTGCCACGTCCTTTAAAGGATATGCAACTAAAGATATTTATGGCAGGTCACAACAATTAAAGAAATAATCTGCTGTTATATTTGCTTGCCAGGGTTTACATCAATTAGCATTTCCCAAAAAACGACACAAATAGAAACTGTCACATTATGCATCCCAGGAGGCTCAAAATGGAAGCCGATGAAGAAACTCACGGGTCTGATGATGATTACCCCATGCCAAGCAGATCCTTTACGTGGCCTTGAGGGATAGACGAATGGCGAGACGAGTTTGGTAGCAGAGATTGACGGCAATGGAGTTCAGTAAAATGTTTGAGAACGTGCTTCTTTCTCGTGACAACGTATGGATGTGATTCATTGACCATTTCGCAACCGCTAAGGAAGAACATTGAAATTTGTGTGTGTTAAAGTTTAAATGTTACAGAAAAATTCGTAAAATATAATTGACTAAAAATAGCCAAATTATTGAAAATCTTCATTTCATTTCAGTAGCATGTTCTTTGCAAAGCCTCACTTCCATAACAACCTTCCGGAAAACTACTCGGTTATAATCACGATGTTCCGCGTCCGATACACACATCTGGAGATAATCTGCCCCATCTTCTCTTTGGCCTCATCATCTCATCTCATCATGTTCCTCTTGTACCTTGCGGTGTCGAGGTGAAGTATAAACAGAGGGAGAGTGCCCGCTTATAGGCTTCATGTATCGATATTTCCATGGACTCTGTTATTCCCCACGTCCATTGTTTACAAGGTCGGCCTCTTCCACTGCTTCCATCTGGTCTGTACATCATTGCATGTTGTGGTATACTGTTAGTTGGTAACCTAGTTGCATGGCCAAACCATTTTACTTGCTGCCTTCTAATAAAACCTAGCGCTGCTATTACCCCAACTTTCGTCCTGATTTCTTCATTTTTGATCTGATCTCATATTGATACGTTGAGTATTCTTCTCAGCATCTTCATACTGCTGGTATAAAAACTTCTATTTGGCCTTCCTCTTGAAATTCTACATCCAAGAAAACTGCCTTATAAGCAATATCATGTCAAGGAGATTGAAATACTTTGGCTATAGTAAATGTTACAGTGGCTGGGGGAGGACAGTGATGGAAGGCATGGTTCGTTAAGACAGGGCAGAGGTCGACCAGCATGTAGATGGACACAGGACAGTGCAGACACCTGGGGCATGAGGGTGAGTGAGGTGGGAGGGTAGGCTAGCCATCGATAGTGCCATTTTATGCACAGTACCTGCTACATGAAGGTAATGCTGTCAGTAATAGTTAGTTAATTAGTTAGTTAGTTAGTTAGTTAAATAGTTAGTTAGTTAGTTAGTTAGATAGTTAGTTAGATAGTTAGTTAGTTAGTTAGTAGTTAGTTAAATAGTTAGTTAGTTAGTTACTTAGATAGTTAGTTAGATAGTTAGTTAGTTAGTTAGTTAGTTAGTTAGGTAGTTAGTTAGTTAGTTAGATAGATAGATAGTTAGTTAGATAGTTAGTTAGTTAGTTAGTTAGCTAGGTAGGTAGGTAGGTAGGTAGGTAGTTAGTTAGTTAGTTAGTTAGGTAGGTGGTAGTTAGTTAGTTAGTTAGTTAGTTAGTTAGTTAGTTAGTTAGTTAGTTAGTTAGTTAGTCAGTTAGTCAGTTAGTTAGAATGCTAATTTGGTACACAGGCGGAACAAAAACAATAATTGCAGCTTGGGATCACATCACGAAGAATTTGCTAAGAATTATCATGCAAAGAGTAAGGAAGAAAATACAACCTCAAATAGGAGAAAAACAACGTGGGTTTGTAAAAGGCAAAAGGGTACAGTAAATGCTGTGTATATATCGAGAACAGTAATCGAAGGTTCTATAGAAGTAATCAAAGATCTACACCTTTGCATTATTGACTACACAAAGTCTTTCAATAAAGTGAGACGTGTCGACATGATAAGGATGCTTGAAGATCTACAAATTGATGGAAAAGATCTTAGACTTGTAAAAAACATATATTGGAAACAACAACCTGCCATAAAAATTGACAATGAAGTAGGTCAATATCAGCCTATTACGAGAGTTGTGAGACATGAATTGTAATGTCTCCAGATCTGTTTTTTCGCTGTACAGTGACAATATTTTCAGAAATATAGAAGATATAGAAGGAATCAGCATTGGGGGACCATGCATCAATAACATTAGATATGCAGATGATACAGTCTTGATTGCAGACAATGAACAGGACCTGCAAAATTTAGCAGATGCGATTGTTACACACAGTGAACAACTAGGGTTAGAATTGAATTGTAAGAAGACACAGAATATGGTCGTCACTGGGAAGAGGCAAATACCACAATGTAATTTACAAGTAAATTGGCATATCCTTAAACAAGTGAATCGGTACAGTTATCTCGGAGCAGTCATAACATCTGATTGGAGATGCCTTGAAGAAATTAAACAAGAATTACCATTGCGAAGATAGCCTTTTGCAAGATGAAAAACATACTGACCAATAAAAAGATATCAATTGAAACGAGAAAAAGAATGTTGAAGTGCTATATAGAACCTGTACTTTTGTATGGATGTGAAGCGTGGACAATGAGCAGGCAAGCTGAAAAACATATGATGGTTGTAGAAATGTGGTTTCTGAGAAAAATGCAAAGAATATCATAGACAGACAGAAAAAAAACCAATGAACAAGTCCTTCAAGAAACAAATGAAGAAGGTAAACTGATTAGAGACATTAAACAGTCAACATTTTTTGGGCATGTTATGAGAAGAAAATAATTGGAGAACTTTGTGACAATTGGCAAGATCGAAGGGAAAAGACCATGAGGAAGACCGAGAAGTAAATACCCGGATGTCTTGGCCACGTGGCATGGTCGATACGGAAACACGGAGCTGATCCACGTCTCTATGATCGAGTGAAATGGCAAAACATGACAGCCCACGCTTATCGGCATGGCACATGATGGATGGATGGATTTTAAAAAAAAGTCAGTTGCATATCCTTTAACGACAGAAATGTGGTTCCTGAGACGAATGTTGCGAATTCCTTGGACACCCAAAGTAACTAACAATGACTGCCTGAAAGAGGCTAATCAAACTAGAACATTATATACAACAATAAGAAAGAGACAAACAGCTTTTTTTACTGGTTTTGGTCATGTGATGAGAAGAGAGACATTGGAGAACATGTAACAACTGGAAAGATCGAGGGGAAGGGAGGCAGACCAAGTAAAATTATGATGGATGGATTAAAGGAATATCAACAACGGAGTTGATCCAGAAAACCAAAGACCGAGATCTATGGAGAGTCATGAACGCCTACGCCAGCCGGCATGGCACTTGGTGATGATGCATGTCCTTTAATCAACCTCAGAATGTTTGCCTGTTTGTGATTGACTAGACAACTTTTCCGTTCAGTAGTTTGCCATTGTTCTATGAACGACCGACGCCCATACCATCGAAATCAACAAAAGGCAATCTGCTTCCAAATCTCCCACAGCTGATTTCGAACCCTGGACTCAGTATGTCGTGGGATTGAGACACGCATTCACTGCCCCCTAAACCACAGCGCCGGAAGCTTGGGGTAATGTGGTTTACATAAAGTAGAAGCAGCGCCTTGTCGGTTGGGGTGGACATGGTGCGAGTTCCGGAATACAGGAAGACATAGTGCAGGCGTGGATCTGGGCCAAGGGAGATTTGACGTGTGGGGTGTGGTCCGGGAGAGTTGAAGTTTCAGTTTACTGTGGTGTCGTATTTATTTGAGTTATGAACAGGGCAAAGGATGTGTGTGTGTGTGTGTGTGTGTGTGTGTGTGTGTGTGCGTGTGTGTGTGTGTGTAATGCATGTGTGTGATGTGTGTGATGTGTGTGTGTGTGATGTGTGTGTGTGTGATGTATGTGTGTGTGATGTGTGTGTGTGTGTGTGTGCGTGTGTGTGATGTGCGCGCGTTCTTGCGTGTCCTTTGCAGGGAGATGCGATCAACCCCGAGCTCCTATTGGTTGTTTGTGATTTATTAGGCAATTTTACGTTCAGTAGTTTGCCAATGCGTTCTCATCGAGATGTCCTTATTTCAGTCCAGCAGACCAATATGTGGTAAAAACCCGCTACGACCTCGTCGGAGGGAGAAAGTTTAAATGCAATAAACTTCTCTGCACACCAACAAAGAGAGAAGATATATAAAGAGAGATAGAGAGATAGAGAGAGAGAGAGAGAGAGAGAGAGAGAGAGAGAGAGAGAGAGAGAGAGAGAGAGAGAGAGAGAGAGAGAAGAGAAAGAGAGAGAGAGAGACTGGACATTGGAATATTATAAGCCACACATACATAAATAAACATATGTATACACGTTTGAATAACCAGGACGAGTAAAGTTGTAAAATCTAGCAAATAACGCAGCTAATGAACGAGCTTGTGGTCGAGGGGTCAGCATGTCAGCATTTCACATCGCAGGGAGTTTGTTCGATCCTTGATAAGGCTTTGATTATTATTTTTTTAAACAAAAAGAATTTCGACATTACACGGCACCTAGCATTCGGTCTTTATTCCTAAGCCCCGAAAAAGATTTCTCACGCACACACCAGATATGGTACGGGTGCTGTAATGAAAAGGCCCAATAAAAATGTAGCAGCTAGACAATTGTTCTAAGTAGTGCATCGGATAGCCGGCTTCGTGGCTTAGAGGTTATGACTTTTCTCCGTAATCTCGTATACTCTCGTCAGGTAACGTGATGACGGTTCAAATCAGCAGTGGTTCGAATCGCATCGTTAACTTACGGGGTATGTGAGCAGGCAGCTCAGAAAGCAATGGCAAACTACTGAGCGTAATCTTGCCAAGAGATCAACATACAGCTGAAAGATGCTAGTGTTGACAGCTAAGTCCTGCAAAGGATATGCTAAAAAAAAAAAAGTGCATCGGATGCTAAGCGTAACATAAAAATAAAGTTACATTGTTTAGAAGATTATATAGAGAAAATATATATAAAAAATAGCAGGTCCGGATTGTACGAAGCCAATGTTAAAAATACATTTTCCGTTGGTGCTGAAACAGCTGTGCAAAAGTATGGTCTCAATGGTAGCCGCGTTATCCCAATAGCTGGCACGCTTACCTGGTGGCGAGGTGGTAATGTATTCGAATCTACTTGGACGGTGGATTTTAAATACAAGATTTACCCACGGTCCAAGGTCGATCCAGCCTGAAACGGGTGTAAGGAATTGATTTTTGAAGCAAAGGATGCCGGTGTAATATTAACCGCACTAATCACTGATGACATAGAGTCTGCCTTAAAGAAATGTAAAAATTCAGAAATAAACATCATAATAGGGGACTTCAATGCAAAAGTAGGAAATCAAGGGGATAGATACACAGTAGGAAACTATGGTTTAGGAGAGAGAAATGAAAGAGGATACAGACTAGTAGAGTGGGCAAAAGAACAGGAAATGATTGTAGGAAACACCTGGTTCAAGCAACACCCTAGAAGATTATGGACCTGGAGGAGTCCTGATAGCAGGATTAGAAACCAGATTGACTACATTCTCATTAGCAGAAGATTTAGAAACGCGCTAACAGTAGCAAAAACAGTTCCCAGTGCTGATTGTTATAGTGACCACAGATTACTCACAGGAACATTGAGGATAAAGTTGAAGAAAGTCAAGTATATAACAGGAAACACTAAATATGACTTGTGTACATTGAGTAATGACAAGGAAATACAAAACAAATTCAACATAGACGTACAGAACAGATTTGAAATATTGTCTGATCTAGAGATCCTATTCCAGGATGTGGATGATCAATGGGAAATGTTAAAGAATTCAATCAATGTGGCTGCAGAAACAACTATTCCAAAATTAAATTTGGTGGGTCGTAAGAAATGGATGACTGAGGAAATTTTACACTTAATGGAAACAAGAAGACTCAACAAAAATAATCCTGCCAAATATGAAGAAATTCACAGACAAGTCATAATATTATGTAGGAAGGCAAAAGAATCATGGCTTGAGGAAAAGTGCTTAGAAATTGAAAAACAACACAACAGTCAAAATACCAAATTAGTGCACAAAAGAATTCAGGAACTTACTAATAAAAGAACAAGTAAAATTTTAAACAAAGGGAAAACATTAC
>JACEFZ010008482.1:0-10000 GCA_014155875.1 Cepaea nemoralis
TGTCAATGGCTGGTGTTTACACATATTCTTTTCTATGTGATGTAAGTCTTGTACAATGGCTGGTGTACACAATTCCTTGTGAATGTACGTCCCACTTTTGTCAAGAAACTGTCATGTAGATATCTTGTCCAACAGATGTAATGTACAGTTATTGTTGAAGTTTGTTTGTCTACATATAATTGGGTCCTACAATCCCAAAGAAATGGAACAAACTGATATAGGTCACAAAATGACAAAATATATAGAAGATCTATGTGACGGACGAACAGCACACTGTCAACAGTATAATGAGTGAGATGGATCCTCAGTTGTGCAGGGGCTAATAGTTCAGATCTTCTCTGGCCTTGGGTGAACCAGTAACTTCTTTTATAAATTTCTGTGTAGATACATAGTGGTCTCACAGTGGGGGTTTGAGCCAAAGAAAAATGTTCTCCAAAAAGGCTATTGCGGGAATGATTAGCTCATTTGAGTGACCTCTAGACAAAACGTGCTAAATCATATCCTTTATCTTGTTATTTATTATTCAAGATATATCTCCAGAGAACACTACTAACTAGGTCCTCTGGCAACTCAATCAAACATGTCACAACCGTCTACGTTTGATTTTGTTGCTGATTCATTCATTGTATTCTTAACTCCTCACTGCAGTTCCCCTAATCCTAGTTCTAATCATCGCCACTTCTCTGTGAGAGGTATTACTTTCTGCTTGATCTGGGTTAAAAGTTAGTGGCATGTCCTTTTACAGAACATCTAGTTAAGCCCAAAGTTATTGGATGTTGGTGATTTCTTGGCAAGTTTACGTTCAGTAGTTTGCCATTACTTTCTTAACCACCGGAACTTATACCACTGTATGAAATCCAACAGCAAGGCGTCTGCTTCCAAATCGCCCGCAGTTGTGATTCGAACGCTGTATGCGAGATTACGAATTGTATCCGTAACTCTTTTGCCGGCTTTCACCATTACAATTCCTCTATATTTCTACCACAAACTGATGCCCTGTATCTATTGCTGTCATGTGTACACATTATCTGTCGTGTCTTGAATCCATATCCTTGCAGTCTTCCTTCTCCCTGCCTTTCTGGTACTCTTCCGTGGTATACTTTTCTGCGCTTTCATGTTTTTGTACATGTCCAAAGTATCTAATATTATACGAGACGGCTTCAAATGAAAACCTTAAAAGTGTGGGAAAAAAAATTACAATAACCATGCCATTGTCTTGTAACATGTCAATATTATTGTTAAAGATGTAAAGAGAGTTAAGCGTGTGACATCACTATGTAGACGAACACGCTGATGTCACAAGGACAGTTTAAACATGAACGCCCCACTTTTGACATGCACCAAAGAGGAGTAGCGTTCTGTTATCCATTTTTTTTTAATCAGTGAAGGGGTGAAATCTATAGAAATCCATCACCAATGAAGGTCCAGTATGATGGTGCATGTCTGTCAGTCCAGCAAGTGTATGAGTGGAGTAGGACGTTTCAAAACGGCGTGATTTATGTGACAGACTGTTCACGACTAGGTCAGGCACACCGAGTAGTGATCCCCAGAGTCTAGCGCAGCCTTTGAAGACATCGTACAGGAAAAACCACCGATTGACTGAGTGACATTGCAGCACATCTTGACATCAGTCAAGGTTCAGCACACCACATCATCCATGATGTGCTACAGTACCGCAAAGTGTCTGCAAGGTAGGTGCCACGGCAGCTTACTCCAGAATTGAAACAACGACGCATTGATGCTTGTCAAGAACTTGTGCAGTGGTTTGAAGCAAAAGGTGATGGTTTCCTATCAAGTATTATTACTGGAGATGAAATCTGGGTTAACTACCACGAGCCGGAAACGAGGATAGCGGGCAATAAATGGCGCCATCCCTCCTCACCGAAACCAAAGAAGTTTCATACACAGGAAAGGTTACGAGGACTCGCTTTTGGGATGAATGAGGCATTATTTTAGAGCACTACATACCAAGAGGAAAAATTGTCACCAGTGATACGTATACAGATCTTCACAGTTATCATCTTCGACCCGCAATCAAATCTAAACTACTTCTGAGTAAAAGTGTCCTTTTGCAACATATCAATGCTCACTCCAAACTGTCCGTGCAAAGGTGAAACCATCGCATACCTCCATTTCAGTGTGTACCACATCCTCCCGTAATCGCCAGACTTAGCCCCAAGTGATTTCCACTTGTTTGGACAACTCAGCGACTCATTGGGAGAAAAGATTTTCCGGTCCGACAAAGAGGTACATCAGGTGGTGCATGAATGGTTACACACGCGACCAAAAGACTTATTTTCTACAGTAATCCAAGCACTTTTTAGATGCTGGAGGGCTTGCTTGCATTGGACGCAGTGTTGACTACATTGAAAAACTGTACACTTTTTCTTAACTTTTTGAGAATATATTCACACACAAAATGTAAGGTTTTCATTTGAAGCCCCATCGTGCATACAAAAGACGTCAGCATGACAGAATGCTTGCTTGCTTGCTTGCTTGTGTTCGTTGGCTTGAGCTCCAACGCGAAGTCCTGTATGTCGGATGAAGGCATCCTGTTGTCCAACATCAGTGTGATGTCATACAGGACCTGAGTTTTGCGTGAGTATCCGTTGTCCCATGTCTGGCTTATTGGTGTGCAGACTGGATAAGAACGCTCTCTCTTAAACCTGTAGTGTGCTGATATCGAGGTAACAGGTTCAACCCCTACACCGGTCACTTGGACTAAAATGTTGACTTCTCGTCATTGATTTGGGGACGTAAATTACAAGTAGCTATGAAATCGGAGTGGGCTCTTCTGATGGCGAAGGACACTAGAAATAGGGAAAGCTAATCCACACTCAAAACTCATTCCAGTGCTACTAAAAGTAGTTGCACGGCTGTGGACTGGGCTTGAGGTTTTTTTTTTCATTAAAGACTAGCGAATGCCTACCAAAAACAAAAACAATGCATACAAACACAACAAGCAACTCATGCCGCACACGTTGCAAGTGTTACATTTGTTTATGTCCCGTGGTTATGATTATGTAATATTTATTGTTGTTCGCCAACAGTTAGTCTCCTCTGCCATTGGCTGAACGCAAGATGTGCGACTTCAGTGGCACCAGAACCTGGCCGTGAACAGTTGCCTCACAGGAAACAGGATACAAAGCAACATTGTGGTTGAAGTGGTTTTTGTTTCAGCCGTCTAAGGTGAGTTCTGGCTGTCTGAACTAATATTGTACTATAAATATTGATTTTCATGAAGTCATAAGTGGCATCTCTCTCTCTCTCTATCTTCTCTCTCTCTCTCTCTATCTCTCTCTCTCTCTCTCTCTCTCTCTCTCTCTCTCTCTCTCTCTCTATCTATCTATCTATCTCTGTCTGTCTGTCGTCTGTCTCTCTCTCTCTCTCTCTATATATATATCTATATATATATATATATATATATATATATATATATATATATATAAAACAAAGTGTATGTATGTAAATATGTATGTCCTTTATTTGTTCGCGAACGGCCCATCCGATTGAGATGAAATTTTCTACACGTCTTCCTTTCATTCCAGAGCTGCCAACTGTGATATTTTTTTAGTGTGAAATCGCCTGCTTACTCAGTATTATTTCATTTTTCATTTTTCATTAAAATTTATATATAGCGAAGGGACTTAACTCTAGAAAAAGTTATTTCAAGGGGCATAACTTTCAATAACATTGTTGTATAACTTATAGTCATATTGTTGTATCGTTTTCAAAGATTTATAAACTCTTTGTCTATAGTTATATACCGGCATATGAGTTATAATAAATAATGATACAATCTTTAAGGCATTTTCAAAGTGTATATAAAAATAATGCATAATGCATAACATTGTAACTCATCTTTCTCTGCTTAAGAAGTTATCTTAAAGGTGTTGAACAATATCATCGCATCTTTAGTGTTTTCCGCCATCATATCGACACTATTCGTTTGACAGCACTTCTAGGCAAATGGTGTCTAGGCAATCTTCTCCTCAAAGTCTATCAGGAAGCCTTTGACAAAAAAAATCTTCCGGACAGCTGCAACATGTCTTACATTACACTCATATGCAAGGATAAAACTGACAAAACACAACTGAAGAACTACAGACCAATTTCCTTACTCAACACAGACTACAAGATACTCGCCAAATCACTCACCAACAAACTTAAACCTTTCATGCCAACACTAATACACCCAGACCAACAGTGCAGTGTCAAAGACAGAAATATACACAATCACACACACCTCATTAGAGACATTATTAACTATACACATGGAAAAGACTGTCCATCCTCCATCTTATCCTTGGATCAAGAGAAGGCCTTCGACAGAATTTCCCACACTTACCTACATAGGACACTAGAACACTGTAACATAGGAGAGTACTACAGGCAGTGGATACAGATCTTGTACAAAAAATCCTGAGAGCAGAGTGTTGGTGAACCATTCACTGACAGCTAGCTTCAGGCTCACGAGATCTGTAAGACAAGGATGTCCCCTTATCACCACTCCTGTATGTGCTCACTCTAGAACCTTTATTAGAGAAGATAAGGCAAGACACTAGTATTAAAGGAACCTTCCTGCATGGGATAGGAGAGCAGAAGCTCATCGCCTATGCAGATGACACTGCCTTCTTTCCCACCAGCAACACATCAATAAGGAATATACTCCACACCTTTAACCATTTTGGAAAAGGCAGTGGAGCCAAAATTAATGTACAGAAATCACAGATAATGGGCCTGGGAAAGTGGAAACAAAAGGCTGATTTCCCTCCAGATCTGAAACACATAGACACCATGAAGCTGTATGGGATCACATTTCCATGTGATCCCACAGAAACACACAGACAGACATGGCACGCACTGACCGAACAGATCACAGACATGTTACACAGGTATAGGTACAAGACATCCACAATATTTGGTAGAAGCACAATAGTCAACACATACATATTACCCAAAATAATATATTTAGCGACAGTACTGGACCCTCCTAAACAGACCGTCACAAACATAAACAAACAAATCAGAAGCTTCATCTTCACCAACACGATACACAGCATTAAACACAAAACTCTCATACAAGACAGGAAACAAGGCGACATTGGATTACAAGACATCCAGACAAAAATACTGTCACTTAGGATTAGTTACATAGGTAAAATCATCAGACACCCAGAACAGAACAGACTAGCACTATACTACATAGGCCACAACATCAAACATCTCACACCTCTTAACAATGCAACTGCACACTACCAGGGAAGACTGCCAACATTCTATCAGACATGCATACAGGCAATAAAAGGACATGAACAGTTAATACAGCAAACAACACACACAATATACAAACATTTAGTTAGAGAACAAGCACCATCACTAAGACTTAGGATTAAAAGAGGACACAAATACTTCATGACTGACTTCACATGCACCTTTTCAAACCTACACAACAAACACATAACACCAAAAGCTAGAGAGATCACATATAGACTGTTATACAGTATGACCCCCACAACACAGGTAGAAGCATACATATCCAAACAATGTCAATTATGTAGAAACAACACACAAGAGACAGAGGAACACATTTATTATACGTGTCCAACAATTACTGCCACACGCGCAACACTCAAACACCTCATACAAACACACACAGGCAAACAAACTGACATATATAAAGCAATTATTCTCAATACTATACCAATGACATCTAAGGACATACATACAAAACTACTTGTAGCACTTTCTTACTACAGACAACTTATATGGACCTGCAGAAATTTTGCCAGATACAAACACCACACATATAACACACATTTAGTTTCCTTCATGTACACGCACAAAATATCACAACTCTTTCCAGAGTTGGTATAAATGGTATACCAACTCTGGCAATTTTGGGATTTTTTTTGGAAATTTTGGTATACATGAGTGAGAGAAAAAAAGGAGAAACTGTGAATGAATGGTGAGTGGATGATTAAATAGATCACATATGGTCAAAAGACCAATGGAAAATCCCTTATGTAAAGAATAGTGGAAGGATAAATGCTTGTTTTACTTGTTTCAAAATGATGGCTTCACCCTTATAGACAAGAGAGAAAAGAAAAAAGGAGAAAAGAAAATTTAAACTCCTCCCATTCCAATGTACTATTTATGGAATGTTTGGCTTTGAATGCACTTGTTGTGCTATACTACCACTACTACTAAGATTATCACTTTAGTAAATAAACTCACATATTTGTTATACTATTATCATTATTATTATCATTATTATTATTATTATTATTTTATTATTATTGTTTATTAAAATGATTATCATCATTATTATTATTATGACTATCTTTATTCTACCTTTACTATCCTTAGTAATGTTAATGTTATAAGTATTATTGATATCATCATTATCATTTTACAATTTCATCTCCCCCGCCCCCCCCCCCCTGTGCTTACAGTTTGTTTGCCTTTGCTACTAACCCCACTGGTTGGTTCAAACTTTTGTCCTGCCTGTGCCATCATTACAAGAGTGGTCAGGAGAGCATTGATGGAATTGAACAATTAGTGGGAGGGTAGCGCGGGAAACAAAAATGTAAGGATTTCCCTTTCGCTTAGTCACCCCCTTTGAATCATGTGAGTGAGTGTTAAATGAATGAATAAATATAAAAACACATATGGTTATCAATCCAATAATACTGTAAAAACTAATGCAAATACAAATATTTGGTTAATTTTCATTTTAAAAAAAAGAAAGAGAGAGCAAAGAGGGAAATATGAATGAACCCCTACATTTAGGGAAAAAAAAACAAGGAGGAAAATATAACCCACTCCTTTACTCCAAGTATTATTAAAAACTGCAGTTTGCATGTGTATGTACCTGCTAGGCTATGTTTAACACCATTACAAAGAAAATCATCCTAGCAAATGGAATCACATATTGTAAATATGTTATAATTTTCATAACTATTATCACCATTGCTGTTTTTTTTAATAATTGCTGTCATTACCCCCAGTATGTCTCTTCTTGTCATTACTACTATTGCCATCATTAGTAATAAAACAAAAACCCCTTTCCCATGTACCCCCCTCCCCTCGCTCATGGTTGTTGTTGCCTTTGCTGGTACCCACACCGGTTTGGTTCAAATATTCATCCTGCCTTTACCATCATCGCCCAGAGAGGGGGGGTAATGGCATTGGTGGAGTGGAACCAAATTGGTGAGAGGGTGGCAAGGGAAACAAAGATGTAAAGATTGAAAAAATTTGTGCTAATACTGATGCTTGTTTACTTTCTACAAAAAGTTTTTAAAAATAAAAAAAGAGGAAGGGAAAAAAATGAATGAACCCTTACAAATAAGACCAAAAGGACAAAAAAGAAACAAGGAGAAAAAGATAACCAACTCCTTTTAATTCTACTATTATTGAACATGCATGTTGCAAGTATATGTAAAAAAAAAAAAAATATAAGCAAGGAGAAACAAAAAAGATTATCAACTCCTTTTTACACCTACTATATTATTAAACAGTGCAGGATGCAATTGTTATTGTATGTACCAGCCATATTTTAATACCATTTCTAAGAAAACCATTTTAGCAAATGGAATCACAGTTTTGGAAAATGTGATCATTATCAAAACAAATCCTACCATTGTGTTTTATTAACATTCGCTGTCATCACCCTTAGTAGTTTTTATTCCTTGTCATTATTATTATAAGATGTATTTCATGTAAACACCATTCCTAAGGTAATCAATTTAGCACATAAAATCACATGTTAAAACTATTATTTATTATCATTGAGTCTATCACTAGTCTCAGCACTGTTGTTATTCCTTGTCACTATGATATTTATTTATGTATTTGGTTGTTACTTTGCATTATTATCATTGTAATCACTATTAATATATATGGCTTTGTAAACGCGTATACAAACACATCCCCCTCTCCCACCCTTTTGATACTGTGATTGTTGTCTCTGCTGCCACCCTCACCGTTTTGTTTCAGTTCTGCACCGCCATGTTTATCATCACCGAGGGTGATGGTACTTGGTAGGAGTTTTTGGAGCTGACAGGAGAGCGGGGCGGCAGGGGAAAAATAACAGCCCGATACCATCATGCTTTGGATTTAAAATATTTCCTTACAACAATGTCAATGGAGAAATGTTTAAATGTATAAAATATTTGTAATTTTTGCGCATATGTCACCTACACGCCCACATGCAACGCTCTGTAAAAACACGCACACAAATACTGAACACACAGTACGCATGTAACAACACAAACAATACAAATGCAACAACTACCCCTCCTGCATTGTAAACTAGGATACTCCTTGACAACCCCCCCCCCCCCCCCCCACCTTTTCGATAATGTTTGGTTTTGATGCTGCTGCTGCCTTCACCGGTCGGTTCTAACAAGTTTTACTGCCATTTGCCTCATTACCAAGTGGTGATGATGGTATTGGTGGGGTTGGAGCTGACAGGTGAAAAGGTGGCAGAGGGAAAAAAAATGGTAGGCCTATACTACCGCCCTGTTGTTGTTTGTACTCGTTTTTCTCTACCCCCCATTTCAAATGTAAAAAGGTTGAAACAAATGTTGTAAAAATTTGCGCATATGTCACCTACACTTCCACATGCAACGCTCTGTAACAACACGAACAATACAAATGCAAATGTTTCTTAACACTCAATAAAAGTTGTTTTGTTTTTTTTTTTTGTTTTTTTTTTTAAAAAAATTGACAGCACTTCTCAGCGCTATCAAGCCAAGACGCCTTACACATTTCAAGCAGCCTGATACGGGGGGAAAATGGCACGTCGTAATAGCACACAGAAACAAGCAGCTTCCAAGATGCATAGTGAGAAAACCGACCAGACTATCAAGAAGACGAACCTGCCTTTGGAGAGTCTGCATGCAAGCTGTAATAAAGTATCTGAACCTACAGTCAATGAAACTACCAATAAGAAGAGCTACGACTACCCACAGACGAACACAAAAACTTGTGAGAGGAAGGAGGACCAAGACACCAGAATCAGAAACACTGATTCAAACACAGTCAGATGGGTGGTCAAGCGGCTAAAAATGGAGCTTACTGATCAACAAATACATTTTGAAGGCAGAGCGGATTCTTACCTACTCAGAACTAAATGAGATGCTCCACACCAGGGACTGGGCGAACCCGGGCCGGGTCAGGCAGACAGACAGACAGACAGACAGACAGACAGACAGATAGACAGATAGATAGATAGATAGATAGATAGATAGATAGATAGATAGATAGATAGATAGATAGATAGATAGATAGATAGATAGATAGATAGATAGATAGATAGATAGATAGATAGATAGATAGATAGATAGACAAACAGAGAGGGAGGGAGGGATAGACGGAGGGAGAGACACAGGGATGGGTCTATTAGACAGACAGACAGATCAACAGATCAGACAACAAATACAGAAGCAGCTGCAGGAAGAAAATCTTCACGTCAACATTTTGAAGGCAGAGCGGATTCTTACCTACTCAGAACTAAATGAGATGCTCCACACCAGGGACTGGGCGAACCCGGGCCGGGTCAGGCAGACAGACAGACAGACAGACAGACAGACAGACAGACAGACAGACAGACAGACAGACAGACAGACAGACAGACAGACAGACAGACAGATAGACAGATAGATAGATAGATAGATAGATAGATAGATAGATAGATAGATAGATAGATAGATAAGTAGATAGATAGATAGATAGATAGATAGATAGATAGATAGATAGATAGATAGATAGACAAACAGACAGGGAGGGAGGGAGGGATAGACGGAGGGAGAGACAGAGGGATGGGTCTATTAGACAGACAGACAGACAGACAGACAGACAGACAGAGATAGATAGACAAACAGACAGACAGACAGACACAGACAGACAGACAGACAGACAGACAGACAGACAGATAGTCGGTAACGGGAACGAGAACTTATATGACTACTTATATGAATTAAATGAGATGCTCCCC
>JACEFZ010008482.1:15000-41032 GCA_014155875.1 Cepaea nemoralis
TAGATAGATAGATAGATAGATAGATAGATAGATAGATAGATAGATAGATAGATAGATAGATAGATAGATAGATAGATAGATAGATAGATAGATAGATAGATAGATAGATAGATAGATAGATAGATAGATAGATAGATAGATAGATAGATAGATAGATAGATAGATAGATAGATAGATAGATAGATAGATAGATAGATAGATAGATAGATAGATAGATAGATAGATAGATAGATAGATAGATAGATAGATAGATAGATAGATAGATAGATAGATAGATAGATAGATAGATAGATCCCCGCCAGAAGCCGGGCCTTGTCAGCTAGTTTATTTATATAATCACGTTTCATGAAAGAACCCCCATTTGGAGACACCTCTGAATCTTCGCGCTGTTTGTTTCAAAACGGAAATCACGTGAGAATTTTAAAAAATGCGGGGACGTGTCTTGGTGAAGCTGTAATACTGTTAAAATGATGGACGTAATCTCTAATTCGTAATTTATATACCCCATATAATCAAACTTTGAAATCTGCTGTAAAATCTCCAGAACAAAAAATTTTTTGTTGGGTGGACATAATGATAAGGTTATGTACTAAATCTCATCATTTTCCCTCAGTTGGTTACTGAGATATTGAATTTTATATTGAAGCAACAACAACAAAACACACTATAACAATCTAGACCATTGTACAGCTTCTTGCAGACACCAAGGGGAGACAATCGTCTGGCTCAGGGAGGGAGGGGCGAACAGGGTCGCCACTGAGATGAAGCCTCTCAAGGGCGACAATCTTTACTTACACGCTGTCAGGCTTCAGGACAGTATTGAGTTGAGTTAAGAACCGACAGTCACTGCACTCAGGAAATTTCCCATAAGTACTCCGTCCCCTCGTTCAACAGCCAGCAAAGAGTCATACTACTAATCGTTCCCACCGCTATCTGATTAAAAGTTCACCTGGTCTTTCCTCTCAGTTTTGAGATTCTTCCAGAACCCCTGCCGATCCCCCGCAATCTCATTCTTTCCACATATGGGTTCTCAGTCTGTTCCTCCGCCTTCTCCACCTGGTACCACAAGCGCACGACTTCCTCCCCCTTGTCCAAACTACCACCAAGAGGTGCATTCCCTGCTAGCCTATCAGCCTGTTCATTCCCCCGTACCCACGCATGGCCAGGGCAAAATATCCATACAATTCTCACAATCTGTGACCTCTGATGCGACGAGAGCCATTCCACACGAAACAGTCCTTTCTCCACCTTACAAAGCAAACTCTTTGAATCCGTAAACAGAGTAAAGCACCCTTTAAGCGCCATTAGTCGTATTGGGTATATGGTGCCAGCACAATACTTGTAGTAACCAATCGGAGCTCCATGGTGATGTGGTCAATATCGCGCTGGGTCTCTTTTATCTTCCAGAAAATTTCTTGGTACCCATTTTAGACTGTGCTGATCAATGTTAAAATTCAGGCTCGTCGTGGATTGGAACACATGATTACCGCGTCGGTAGGCAAACACGCTGGCCACTGCTCTACCAGGGATCTTGATATCATTAAAACCAATTTCTTTTTTTTTAAAGTTGCATATCCTTTACAGGACGTTGCAGTCAACACCAGCGTTTTACTGCCGTTGTTAATGTCTTGACAAGTTTTTACCTTCAGTAGTTTGCCATTGCTTTCTGAACCGTCCGGCTCCCATACCAACACGTTAAAACCAACGCAACACGGTCTGCTGCCAAATCGGTCGCCACTGTGTTTCGAACTCGGGTAAGCGGCATTACGAGTTAAAACCAAATATTAAGTTCTGTGTCAGAATCGATCCACGTAACTGCAGAGTATGAGGCAGACAGCCAAGCCGGTCGACAACGCCGCCTCCTAACACTGCACCTTTTTAGTTAGTTGCATATCCTTTACAGGACGTTGAAATCAACACCAGCATTTTTTGCTGTTGTGATCTTTTGACACGTTTACGTTCAGTAGTTTGCCATTGCTTTCTGAACGACCGGCACCCATGCCATTTCATTTTTAAAAAACGCAATGCGGACTGCTGCCAAATCGCCCGCAGCTGTGTTTCGAATGAGGCTATGTGGGGTCACGAAATGCGTCCGTGACCTAATTGCCACGGAGCTGGTAACACGGCACCTACAAAGAGAAATATTGTTCAACGGCGGCAGTTATATCAGACCACACATGTGTGCTTAATAGGCACCGAGGCTTTGGGGGTAGTGAGATGCGGAGTTTTATAATTCTCTGTCCTGTCGACTCGAGGGTTCGAGATCGGCTGCGGGCGATTTGGAAGCAAACCGCTCTGGGTTGATTCCATAGTATGAGGTGTCATTCGTTCAGGAGGCAACGCCAAACCGCTAAATTAACAATGCCGAGTAAATGACAGACAGCCAATAAATACTGGGGTTGATAGCAACGACCTGTAATAAGGACACAGTCACGCAAGTAGTACAACTCAGTACAACTCAAAAACAAGTGCTCCTATGTAGATCAACAAGCAGCGGTTAGAATAGACGGCGAGACATCAGATTGGGTTGACATCAAGCAAGGAGTCCGTCAAGGGATGTGTGCTGACACCCTGTTTGTTTAATCTGTACGCCGAATATATAATGAGAAATGTAAGAGATGATATAAACAGGGAGCTATATGATGCCATAAATATCGGTGGTCATGAAATACCAGAGATTCGATATGCTGATGATACAGTATTGCTATCCACATCACAGAATGGTATAGAAAACTTAATAACCTCAACCCAAAAGATTAGTGAAAATCACAACTTATACCTTAGCATAGCAAAAACAAAGATAATGCATACAGATCAAACTACTATGGAGAAAGAATTATATGTTAATGAGGTAAAATTGGAGGTTGTGAAAAATTTCGAATATCTTGGGTCAATGATTACCAACAATGGTGACACAATGAAAGAAATTAAACGACGACTATCTATTCCTCTTCAAAGACTAAAACAACTGAACTGGATAATTATGGAATGGGACAGATAGAACTACAAAAATTAGATTTTTAACAGCATGCATCTTTCCCATTGCAACATACGCCTGTGAGACCTGGACACTTACTAAACAAGCTGAACAGAGCATAAATGCATTTGAATATAAATGTTATAGACGTTCTAAGAATATCTTGGATAAAGAAAAGAACAAATGCATCCATACTTCAAGAGCTGAATATTGAAGAAGGTTGGCTTTTAAAGACGATAAAACAAAGAAAATTGAAATATTTTGGTCACTTGAAACGACATGAAAGTTTGGAGAACAATAATGGAGGGAAAGAGAGGATGAGGAAGGCCAAAGAGAAGATGGGTGCAGGATGTGGCGGATGATCTCCAGATTGGTGTATCGGACGCGGGGCATCTCGCTTGTGATTCGATAGAGAGGAGGTTGCTGTGGAACTACAAACCGAACTCAATCGCATAAGTACTTGGTGTGATGAAGCTGGGGCAATGGTCAACCCAACAAAGGCAACAGTGACTTGGTTCTCGTTGAATAATCATATTGTCAACAATCCAACACCAACTGTAATGCTGTGTTCAGAGACGTGGAAAGAACGCAGGCAATGAATTACCTGGGGATACGGTTTGATCGAAGCCTTGCTTATAATGTGCACATAGACCAGGTGATAACAAAGGCCAAGCGGGGTTTGGCAGCGATGCGGGTGATGGCGGCAGCAAACTGTGAGCAGCGCCATCTATGTCTACTGTACGAGGGGCTGGTCATGTCTGTTTTGGAGTATGCAATGGCAATCCTGACTCTCAGCCATAAGCAGATAGAAAGGATGGAAAGGATACAGAATGAAGCTATGCGCATTATTCTTGGATGTACAAGAGATACAGCATGCAGCGCGATGCGCTACCTTCTTGATTTTCCAACCATTGAAGAGAGAATACAAGTTTGCAGGGCACGCGCCTACCTCAGAATTAACGCAAACACACAACATCCACTGCATAGTGAAATTAGGAAGGTGAAGGGCAGCAGGTTAAAAAGAGGACGGTCGTGGATGGGTCAAGTCGAAGACATTCTTCAACAGGTGTGTTCACTTGAGGACTTAGAACCTGGCGAGGAGTGGGTGCAAGTGCCAACAGATTTCTGCACATCCTTTTCAGTTTGCATCCAACTAGATAGAAAATGCAGACAAGAAAATCCGGCTGCTGTTGAGGCAGAAGTACAAGCGTTGATTTTCGAGAATTCGCTAGACGGTGACGTGGTCATCTACACAGATGGGTCGGTCGTCCGACATGTGAGAAGCTCATGGGCCTTTACAGCTCGGGCCGGAGGGAGAATTGTGAAGGAGGACTCTGGTGCTTTCACTGAAACCACAAGTAGCCTGACCATGGAAGTCATGGCAGTAAGTAAAGCAATAACATGGCTCGAGACACAGACATTCACTAGGGCTTGTTTCCTTAGCGACTCAATGAACATGATCAAGAGGATAGAGGAGGGGTCGATCCGAAGAGAATGGTTGCTGCCTCTGAAGCGGTCTCGGCTGGCAAAGATTAGTTTCATCTTCGTGCCAGGTCATGCGGGAGTACAAGGAAATGAGCGGGCTGACAAGCTCACAGGTGAGGCTACTGTGGAGGGCGGACGCGCCATGGACCAGGCTGACATTCTGGATGCTCTACGAGAAGTGAGACTTTTGCGAGAACCAAGTGATGACTGTGAATCTACAACAATGGCCAGACTGCGGGAGCAGCAAATTAAAAGAGGGGTGACCAAACAAGAACACTACGCAGGAAGCCAAAGAAGATTGATAAACCAACACAGAACTGGCGTCGTTAGCCGCTACACGCTGCGGGATTTGCTGAGGAGGGGATCCGAGCACTTATGGACTGAATGGTTCGATGTGCAACGAGGATGATCTGTCGACTAACTAAGCTAACTAACTAACTAGCTTGTGATCGAGAAATTTTCCGGAAGGTTGTTATGGGGGGCGAGGTTCTGCAAAGGACATGCTACTGAATGAATGAATGAATGAATGAATGAATGAATGAATGAATGAATGAAGTAAATTTTGTAATGTGTGTATACTGTAATAACATATGTATATTGCTGATTATTTTGTTTTGTTCTTTTTAGATATGTCTGGAAATCACAACAACAACGGAACAATTCAGGAACCACAGAAATCCACGAGGTCCAGATGTTCAGCCTGGGTATCTATCTGTTCAACATGTGTCCGCCCTGTTTTAGCATCTTCGCATCCATTGCCAGAGAATCCATCACGTCTAAGGAAGATCCTACAGTGGTTATACTTCCCTCCTTCTGGAAAAGTAGCGGCCATATTATTAGCATGCGTACTGTTTGCTACGTGGTGGGCAGTTCTCATCGCCATCACCAAGAAAGAGGCCCTACCAGGAGGCAGTTTATTTCCAATGCTGATTCTGTTTATAGGAACTTGGTGTGGTGGATACATCATCAAACCGACATCCCTTCCGCCGCTACTGGGTATGCTAATTGTTGGAGGTATGCTCGGCAACGTTCCTGGAATAGATGTGGCTCGTCAGATTAATCCCACTTGGTCTTCTACGGCAAGGTTTGTTCTTTCTAGAAGATCATTTTCATCATCTTGTGCGATGCCGGTTGTGCGTACGACAACGTTTCTCTGCGATCATATCTGTCTTCTGTGTTCTTGTTAAATTCGACAGATTTGTGTCATGTGCGACTCTGTTATCAGTCATGGTGTTTCACCTAAGGATATCATGTTGGTGGCATCAACACTCAATATAAGTCAACCATAATAGTATTTCAAGCAGGATTATTACGTTGTACGCTCCGTGTAGATCAACCGTCATAGGATTTCACGAAGGGGTGCCGTCTTGGAGGCATCAACGCTCGGTGTATGCAAACCATCATAATTGCCAATCATCATAGTATTTCACGTAGGAATATCATGCTGCAGGATGATTCAACTATTTGTTTGACCAACTGTCACAGCATTTCTTGCAAGGGTATCTTGTTGGAGGCATCATCACTGGGTGTTGACCAACTGTCGTAATATTTTCAGCAGCAAGAGATCTACTTGGCTGCGCCCATAACTTCTACTGGGGCATCAACTGATGATGTTCTTCCGCTGCTCGAGGTTTTCACCATCATGAAGATAGACATTGTATAGTCTGGTGTTGTAGACATCACATCATGTCCCTCCACTGAGGACTGTTCTAAGTGAGTCTCTTCGGCTCAGCGTTAAGTATTCACATGCCAGGGAATCAATACATGATTCCCTGTATCAGGAAATTAAGACAACCTGAGAATAGAAAACTAGAAATATCGCTGTCTGGAATCCAGAAGGGCAAAGGAAACAGAGGAACAGCTAAAAACGCATGAAGAAGAGTAGTAGAGGCAGAAATGAAAAATATGGGGAAGACATAGACGAAACTGCGCGTTATAGCTAATGATAGGACGGCTTGTGGTGAGTGGGTTCAAGGCCTATATCCCAATTCAGGATAAATGGTAAAAGAAGAGACGAAGAAATGTACCCTATCTACTCTTTGTACTCTATAAATATACATCACTCTGTTGCACAGTTGGAAGCGGGTTGTTGAAGTCGTCATATTATCTCCGTCTTCTGTCTACCGTTCTCAGCCCTTCCCTTCAACACAGCTTGACTGATTAATTGCCATAGGATGGTTAATCGTCTTAAGCAGCTTCCTGTATCTCTCTATCTGTATCTCGCCATATCCCTTTCTCTTCACCTTCACTTTTATTATGGGAATTAAGTGTTGTGTTTGCACATATTTCACTACAGTGCCCCATTCATGTTTCGTATGCATCATTGCTGTTTAGTAAAGTATTGCGAGTTCTATCATTTATTACCTGTAATCTATCATGTGCCGGCCTCTCTGGCCGAGGAGTTACACCACTTTCTCCTAATCCCGTTTATCACGCAGAGTCTCGTAGCGGGCGAGAACTGGGAGCAGTTCGTCCCCCGCTGGTGACTTGCGGGATAACTGAGCCGACCGCTCAGAAATCAATAGCAAACTACTGAGCGTAATCTTGCCAAGAAATCAACAGATAGCTGAAAGATGCTGCTGTTGACAGCGATGTCCTGTAAAAGGATATGCGAATTTAAAAACAAAAATCTATCATGTATCACCTGTAATGATAGTCTGTTAAAGTTAACTGCATGTCCTTTACAGGACATTTCAATCAACCGCAGCATTTACTGGCTGTGCGTAATTTACCAGGCAATGATTATTCAGTAGATTGACACTTCCTTCTAATCAGTCTAAAGCCATCAAAATCAATAAAGGCAATAAAACCAGGCAATAAATTGTGCAACATATTCTGTGTAGCTTTTGTGTTTAAATTCACTAAAGGAACACATTCTTGTGAATGTTCAGATTCCTGGAACACATTTCCGTGGTTGTCATGTAACTGTAGATGTTCTACTTATTGTGTTCAGAACGTACTCTTTCTTGACTTTTCTTACTGCGATTCTGGGTTTTTTCTCGTGTGGTTTTTTGTGTTTAAGAATATTGGATTAGATTCCTATTAGTTTTAATTATATTGTTTCTTCTTTTAATCTGTTTCCTCTGTGACATACCCCTACTTCTTGTACACTTCAGAGTTTCGTTTCACACACCAGTCAGTTGGACTATTGACTTCTCGTTCAGAGATAGCAATGAAAAACTGCTGAATATAATATTGTCTTGTAAATCACAAACAACCAAAATGGACAGGGGTTGATTGCAATGTCCTGCTAAGGACATGGACTTTTTTATGTATGTGTAACGTGAACATTCTTTAACTGATTAAGTGCAATGAGATGATAAATGGCTTATTCAAACTTCCCTTTACTACCATGGGTTTATAAATCAAACTATAGTTAAAATATCAATACATTAGTTTTCCCAATAAAACCCCCTTTAATTGTATATATAATATTAATTATTACATGTCTGTTGCCACATCAACAACTTTTAAGCCATAACTGTGACACACCTATACTTCCAATTTTCCACCATCTAATTTTGTTTTGTGGAAATCTACTTTTTGTGTGGCACTGAATCTGTTAAGGCAGCTGATTCTTGCCTGCCATTTAATATAATTAGATCGTGCAACTAATTGAAGATACTATTTTACTCTTCAAAATGTTAACACCAAACTACTCGTTTTTTCAGCATGCATCACCATCATCATCATTATGGGCTCTGTCAACTGGCGTAGGCTTTCCTGAATCTCCACAAGTGTCATAATAGTACGCCGTCTGTCTCGCGCTCCGAAGGTTGTGGGTTAGATTCCAGGCTACGTCTTCCGTTCACGAGTCCATTTTTTCGGAGACTCCTGCGGGTTGTCGCTGGAGCTACTGAGTTCGTGCTTTGTGCGATGCTTGTGCGTTCTGCGGAAACGGAGCGAGACATATGGGGAAATACGCGGGTCAATGAAGTCAATTTATTATCACGTTCATCACCTTATTCCTCGTCTGTCTGGTTTTGACTTTTAAGATTTTTTTAAAAAGAATCTCCACAGATTTCAGTTTCAGATCTGCGGAAACTCGTGAATTCTTGGGGAGATAATCTGGTGGTTTCTCCTTGTCTACCACACCCGCACAAGGGTATGTTACGTCTGCCTTCAACGGAAATGTCCGACCGTCAGGACAAGTAAGTACCCTGCTCAGCTCAACTGCAGAGTTGTCCACTTATCCCAGTGGAAACTCAACCCCCCAGAACTAGGTTTGCCACACCTTGGTGTGTTTCCTATCCTCTACCTCGTGGAGGTCCAGTTGGGATTGTTCGCTTCCTAGAGTTATAGAGCCATGATGCCATTTTCTAAATGCATCTGTTACTTTTATAGAACGGCACAGGTAATTGTCATCATGTGTCATGACGATAAGCGTAGGCTGTCATGTTTTGCCACCTCACACTATCACCAGAGTCGTGTATCAGCTCAGTGTTCCTGTCTCAGCCATGCCATGTAGCCAAGTCATCCCAGATATTTATTTCTCTTTCTTCCCTTTGTTCTTTTCCCATCAATATTACCAGTTGTCACCAAGGTCTCTAGTTTATTTCTTCTCATAACGAATAATTTCTCTAGTCTGTTTACCGTTTTCATTTGTTTCTTGTTGGACTTGCTCATTAGTTTTTCTGTCTGTCCATTATATTCTTTGCATTTACTCCAGAAACCACTTATCCTCTGTATTAGATTTTTTTTTCAGCTTGTCTGCTCATTGTCCACGCTTCACACCCATACAAAAGTAAACATTCTATGTAGCGCTTCAACACTCTTTTACTCTTTGCAGTTGACATCTTTGTGTTAGTCAGTATGTTTTCCATCTTGCAAGAGGCTACATTTGCCATAGCACACATACAGAGTGTTAACTGATTCAGCGCCAAACAAAAGGAGGATTAGACTTTAGATCAGTGTTTCCCAACGTGGGGCCCACTCCCCACAGGGGGGCAATTCGATTGTTAAGGGGGAAAATTCGAAAATGGAAGAAATCGGCTGGATTTAACAAAACGGGGAGACTTGAGACTGAAGTTAATTAAATTGGAACCTGACCTAAAATCTTTTTGCAGCAAGCATCAAGCGCAAAGATCTTACTAAATTTAAATAATTACTAATAATTAAAATAATATAGAAAAATCTTTCATTAAAATTATTTTGTACTTGAATGTCAGTTCTCCATTATATGTTTTGAAAATTTACTTACTGTGTTTGCTCAATAATTTCCTAGTGATTATCGGTCCTTTGGCTAGGATCGGGTGTATTTTCTGCTCCCCCGCCCCCCCCTAATAGTGCGCCTGGTCTGGTCGGGGGGCCGGGATGATCAAATAAAAACCCATCACATATCTTCACCTTAGATGTGAGCCTGGTGGACCAATGTGGGCAATAGCTCACAGTGAGACTAAGGGTCCACACAAAAAAGGCGGAGGCGGGGTAACTGCCAACCCCCCCCCCCCCCACACACACACAAAATTCACCCAATATAACCGACACACAGGGACGCGGGACCTGGGAGGGGGGGGGGGGGGGGGCTCTGTCCCTCTGGGAACCGTGAGCCCTTCTTAAAAAAATTCAAGTTTTTTAGTGAACATTTCAATGTTTGAATATTAAAAATGATGCATATGTTGGGGGGGGGGGGGGGTGGGAAGGGGGGGGGGGCATAAGAATTTTAGAAAGGCTTAGGTGGGGCATAGCACAAAAAAGGTTGGGAAACACTGGATTAGACCAAACATGGTGTACAATCAAATCAACAAGTATTATAATGCAAATTTCCATTCACTGAGCATTGCAGCTGCTAATGATACCATGAAACAAAACAAATAACACCACGACTCTATTATGGCGATATATTGCCCCTTTATACAAATGGGAAGTACCAATTAGCGATATATTATCCTTCGGCACTGTGTCACGTAATTTACTTACTCGTTTATATATAAACATGATGATCATCAGCACAGGTATGACGATGATAATGTATGACAGCATGATGTAAGTTAACAATGTTATCTCACAGAAATATTGCTCTCACGGTGATTCTGACGCGGGCTGGACTCGGCCTTGATCCTGTGGCCTTGAGACGTTTGTCCTTTGTGGTGTTGCGACTAGCCTTCTGTCCTAGTATAGCCGAGGTCCTGGTGGACGCAGTGGCAGCCAGGTTTATACTAGGACTGTCCTGGACTTGGGCCTTTATGTTGGCGTGAGTTCTTGTGTGTTTATTAACTTACATGTTTGACTAAAAGCCTTGGAGATGTAGTTTTATAGAACAATTCTGAAAATTCATTGGACACCCAAGATGAGGAGTCAGGAAATATTGAGTGAGGATTATCGCTATGAATGCCTGCATAAGAAACGTATAGTTGGGAAAATAGTTATCATGTGGAGCTCGACTATTCATGAACTGCTACGACTGTGTAGTTGAATGACAGAGGTAGACTTGTTGGACTTCTGGTCCCCAACACGGAGGATAAGCATTTGAACGATTAAGGCCTCTGGGGTATTTATGCTTCTGGCTACGGTTTGCATTCGCATTGATCTCATGTTGGATTGGTAGTGCAAGGTTCCGTCGCCCTGCTACTGAGTTGAGTGCGTGGCGCGACACTGTGAGCTGTGAATCTCGTGTGTAATGCATTTACATATGTGCGTGGTTGTTTGTAGCGTGAACTGCATGTTCTGTATGATGGCGGCCGGCCTGTCTGGGAACTGACTGGATTGCCTTATGCAGTAATATGTGGCTGCTGGTTTTCTAGCGACTCCCGCTTTCATCGACGATGAACTGTATATTTCATTGATGACTTTTGTGTTGGCATTCTGGCAGCGGCATTGTGAACAGTGTACCTGTGCGGACTGTTGGTTTGTCGAGACTCCTGTCTGCACCACTTTTCACATGGGGTAGTGAGGAGCATTTTGTGTGATATTCACTGGCACAGGAACGAATCATAATGGGGACGATTCCGTCGTCGTGAAGTTGGAACCGCGACTAATGGCTATTGACTAAAGACGGACTTGATCACTCATGTGTTGGCATGGTCATACCTGGTCAATACATGTCTTATTTTGAAGCCTTGCCGATGAATTGTTCCGTGACCGCTGTGATGAACAGTATTGTTGGACATTTTCAGTTGGAGATCTTTCGTATTTGATTAATTATGGTGGGGGAGGGGGGCACACATATTTGTTATAAATTCTTAGATACTTAATAAGAGACACGTCACAGGCTGGTCATGAAGTTTCCTGTTAATTCCGTTTCTCTGCCTTTTGGCTAAGATCAGAGTGCAGTAATGTGCGGAAATCTGGTCATCTGGACCGATTCTTCTTCTGCTTCTTTCGTTCGCTTGAATTGTGTCAATGACTACAGTGTTGTCTCTTGTATGAATATCTGTTTCCGATAAAACTCACTAAAGTGGAAGTCGCAACCTCTAAGGTCAAGCATAGGGTCACATTTGGCTGAATATCGTCTATATAAGACTAAGAGTTTCCCAAAAACATAGTTTTGTGTCATGTGCATCTTCAATTGTTACATGACGCTGAGTTTTAGCGCGTTTGACGCACGATTTGTCTCTTGCGTTGAGTTGACACACACACGCACGCACGCGCGCACGTGCGTACGCGCATACACGCACACACCCACACGCACACGCACACACCCACACGCGCACACACATATATATATTCTCGTCATTAAGTATGCTACATGCTAACCAACGAGCCAAGTATATATATATATATATAAGTTAAAGTGTTTAGTGTTTAGTTACGACATATGAGATAGGGTGGTCAGTTCCAGTTCCTAGTAGTATTTCCGTCCAGACAAATCTCGGGAAAGTAGGAAAATTGTCTGATACCCATTTTACTGCGGCAGCGGAGTGGATAGCATGATAACCTGCTGGACTGGTGGTCGTGTGTTCGAATTCCGTTCGAAAGCGGGGATTTCTTTTTTCACTGGCCTTAATCAACTCAGTCCACAATTATTGTCAGAAAATGTACTAATTAGTAAAGACGGCAGCAGTGATGTTCACCATATAACGCCTAGATAGCCAGTTGGTCTAAGTATATTAGGTTAGCATCATACACCGAATTTGCCGTGTGGTCCAAACACATCGCCATTGAGACTTCCCGTTAGACCAGTGATTTTCAAACTTGTTTGCCCCATGCACCCCTTCACCATACTTTCAGAATGTCATTCCCGCCTCCTCTTTCGTATTTCCTCCCTATAAATCCCCCCTCCCCCCGCCCTGCCAAATACTTGCTTGGTCCGTTGGTTAGCATGTGGCATACTTAATGACGAGAAACGCTGACGATAGACTGGCAGTAAACGCTGGCGTCCTAGGGGTAGACGAAATCTTTAATGTAGATATTATAACATCACAAGTGTAGATATAACATCACAAGTGTAGATATAACATCACAAGTGTAGATATAACATCACAAGTGTTCACGCACTGCCAACTTGTTTCCATCACATTCTGTCGGATGTTACAAAATTATATACGCATACATCGGAACCACTTGTCAGTTCATTCAAAGATTCTGTCGTTATCCACTATCATCCTGAGCATCACTGGGCCACTTTACTTGTCACGACAATCAGTCATTAGTAATTTCGCTACAGCCTACTTACAAAACATGGCTGGCCGCATCGACCGGCAGAAGTCTTGTTATTGACGTGGTTGTGGTCTGGTTTGTTGATGACCGTCATACGTTGGCTACCGCTAAATGCTTGATATGTTTCTTCGCCGCAGTTCGCTGCATTTCTTGACAACTATTTCTAATTTGCAGTTGGCTTTCGTTGCCTGGTCTTGAGTTTGACGTGCTGCTAGCGGAGATGTTTCTCCTACCGTACCTCTCAGCTAACTGACTTTTCTTCAGGCGCTTTGTTCCGAAGTTGACTTCTGTCCCGTCAAGTGACGTTTCCCTGACACGTGATTGATTAATATTTATCGTCTTGGTGGTACTGCTATGCTGTAGTTACTGCTTATTTTGTCCGTTCTACTCTGCTACACCGTCTGGTGAACCTCATTCATTCTTCTATCCTTTAACCCTATTGTGGTCTAGTCCTGTCTTTTCAAACTTTTACCGTTTAACTCTTTCCAATAGTTATTTCGGTACATGGCACGCCCCTACACAGTATACGTAAAAATGGAAGCTAAATTTAATAAAACATACTAGAACAAGTCTAGACGTCTTCAGAGAACGTGATTTGCGGGTCTACTTACATTATAAAACGAATTTCAGAAGGGCGATTCGTACAGAACGGTAAATTATGGAGGGAAAAACAATATCAAGTAATCGGTTCTTGTATTAGCGCGATATTTAAATAATCTTAATTCCCCTCCCCCACCCCCTTCCCTAAATAAATACATGTTTTGCATATCCTTTACAGGACATCGCTGTCAACATCAGCATCTTTCAGCTGATTGTTGATTTCTTGGCACGATTACGCTGAGTAGTTTGCCATTGCTTTCTGAGCGACAGGCTCCATACTCTCATAAGTCACTGGCGCGATTCGAAGAGCTTCCAATTCTCGTGCGCTCACGTCAACCACGAGAGTATTCAGGGTCACGGAGAAAGCTGCTAACCCCTCAGCCAGGGAGCCCCCCCCCCCTTCCCTGGAAACCCTAAAATTCCCCCCTGGGGGATTCCTCACCGGTTGAGAACCACTGCTTCAGACTTTCTTTGGACACAGCTGGCACAGTTCACATTGACACAACTTGAAAGCGTTAACAAAGAAACACCACTTCTGTAGTTCAATGTTAGCGATGAAGGTTAGTCCCCATTGTTCGCTTCTCCATATAGATTCGATTTGCGAAGCAACGATGTCATCTATTGTGTCCATTCTGTGAACATGCACTAAAAATCTTGAGAGTGTATTGTTTTTCAATAATGCAAAACATCAGCTGTCATTTGCCGTGTAAAGTGGTGTAGGCGTCCATGTACCTCCACAGATTTCGGTCTTTGGTGTACTAGATAAATTCTGCACGCTTAATTATTACATTTTTCTTCCTCGAGAAATCACTTTGATATCTAGTGCTTTAAATATAAGATTTAAATTAACAGATGCAGTGCCAAACAAAAAGTAAATTTAGACCAAACATGGTACAGAATCAAATGAACACGTATTATATGTAAATTTCCGTTCACGGATCTGCTGAAGTTACCGCGAAACAAAACAAATAACACAGAAAAGTTCTAATAACACCGTGGACCAAGAATCACAAAAATATCAACATTCTACAGGATTTGAACACCGAAGAAAGCTGTCTCATAAACAACACCACATCTCTTAAACTGCAATATGTTGTTTATATAGGTGGTAGTGGAATGGAACAAACAGTTATGAAAGGCGTCGTTGCTGAAAGAATGAAAGATGTGGCAGGTATTGATAGTCACGAAGATGGATACAGGACACTGAAGACACTTTAGGCATGAAAATTCATGAGGGAAGGTATAAGGCAATGGATCGGGGATCGTTTCGGCAGACTCTGATGAGATCGGTTTTCTGCAAAAGATCGGTTAAATGATGGTAAGATAAAGTCTATGGAGATTTAAAGAAAGCGAGGACATTCTGTAAATCATCAGAGACTGCTAAAATTACGAAGCGAAAATTGGTGCACGCGAGAGAGAGAGAGAGAGAGAGAGAGAGAGAGAGAGAGAGAGAGAGAGAGAGAGAGAGAGAGAGAGAGAGAGAGAGAGAGAGAGAGAGAGAGAGAGAGAGAGAGAGAGAGAGAGAGAGAGAGAGAGAGAGAGAGATTTTCATTTTAAAAATTTGGTAACAAATTGACACTACTACATCACAGGACAAACTCGATCTCCCAGCGGAAGTTGAACTGTGTGGGTGCCTATTGCCCCTGATCCGAGCTGTCCATGCAACCAGTTTATGGGGATACAGCTGGAGAACATGCACTCGGAGACAGCAATGATAGAGACACAAGACTATTGCAGCGGTCAGAGCCGGACAATATTATTTAACGAAGAGCTGGCAGAGTAGCATTGAAAGTGATCAGCGGTCGAACTTATCAAAACCATGATGACAGTCGGTTGTGGGGCAACCACCGATCAAAATACCACATGATGATAATAATTAGAAAAGGGGAAAATTGTGAATTTTGGGTTTTTTTTAAAAAAGGAGCCGAGAACGGAAAATCGAAAACACCAGATATGAAGGTGATGATAGAAAGAGAAAATACAATGGGTACAACTAAATTGTACTAATCCCTGAATTGTGTGATCTTTATCATCTTTTGTGTCTTTGAAATATATTGTCTCTTGTGTAAACTTCACTATCTTGTTTAGTTCACTGAGTGGTCACACATCACAGAGTTTATCCCCCAGTCGTGTCATCTAACTGACTACATTTAATCCCCCCCCCCCCACACACACACACATGCACATGCACACGCGCACACACATGCACACGCACACGCACACACACACACACAAGCGCGCGTATTCGTGATATTAGAATGAAGGATTAAGGGCGGAGGCGTGGCTGAGAAATTACGGCATCGCCTCAGACGATACCCAGTTCGAATCCCAGCATGTGGTTGGGAATTTTGCAAGAAATGTTGATAATCACACGTCACTCTCAACGCATGGGTTCTGAGGTCAGAGACCTACCCTACTCGGATAAAGGTGAAATACACGTCCCGATTACGGTAGTTAAAAATTTAAAAGAACAGGCCGTAATACCACCCTCCTGGCCAAATTATTCAGAAAGAAGGTCTACCCACGGGTAGACATCCTACTGCATGCGTTACCCGAGATGGAATTTATATAGAGGAGGTAAACCTTAAATAAATGCATGCTCATGTCGGACACGTTCATCTCTAAAGTGCATAACTGTGCGTGACGCAATCCCCTCGAAAGAGGAACGATGAAGAGTGAAGGATTACAGTAATATTGCTGCATTATTGCCCTTACCAGCAGATAGTCATTTTTGTCTCCCTTAGCGTGCGATTTGATTCAATCTTCCATCGCCAGGTTTGTTTTGGCTGTTGTCTCCCCTGCTGTAGTGGTGCCTTCTTTGCTGGGCCTATCAGAACGAGGCTATGGCCTAAATAAAAGCATTCCTACACTGGTCATCGCCGCTTGCTCCCTGGACGCTGTACTGGCCATCACAGGGTTCGGGGTGATGCTGGGTATCAATTTCTCATCAGGTAACATACATTAACCGGCTTCCTGGCCTAGAGGTTAGCGACTTTTCTCCGTAATCTCGTATACTCTCGTAAGTAATTTGACGACGGTGAAAATCAGCAGTGGTGCGAATCGCGTCGGTAACTTACGGGGTATGTGAGCCGGCCGCTCAGAAAGCAATGGCAAACTACTGAGCGTAATCTTGCGAAGAAATTAACAATCAGTTGAAAGATGCTGTTGTTGACAGCAATGTCCTGTAAAGGATATGCAAACATTTTTTAACATGCATTAGTTAGTTAGTTGTATAACCTTTACAGGATGTCGCAGTCAACCCCAGCATTTATTTTTCTGTTTGTGATTTCTAGGCGACTTTACGTTCAGTAGTTTGCCATTGATTTTTAAACGAACGACGCTTATATGAAAAGCAACGCGAGGCGACCTGCTGCCAAATCGCCAGCATATGTGTTTCGAACGAGGTAAGCGAGATTACGACTTGCGTCAGTAACTCCTTCTGTGTTTAGTCGAGTCAAGAAGAGACATCACATGTTAATGTGTATGTGTGTGTGTGTGGGTGGGTGCGTGGGTGTGTGTGTGTGTGTGTGTGTGTGTGTGTGTGTGTGTGTGTGTGTGTGTGTGAACTAAGTTTTCTTGTATTCTTGACAAAGAAAGAAGACGGTGGAAATGTGTTATGTTATTCTTGTTTGTGCGGTACTTTTGTCGAGCAGCCGGCTCACATCGCGTATAAAGTCACTTTGTGCTTGCTTGCTTGCTTGTGTTCGTTGGCTTGAGCTCCAACGCGAAGTCCTGTATGTCGGATGAAGACATCCTGTTGTCCAACATCAGTGTGATGTCATACAGGACCTGAGTTTTGCGTGAGTATCCGTTGTCCCATGTCTGGCTTATTGGTGTGCAGACTGGTGGTTCCTCGCCGTACAGGCAGACACTCTCCGACTTCAGAGGAATCGGCGATCCTACTGACTTTAGCCAGGACCCCGAAGGGACCTGTTGCCCAGGACGCTCGACGAGGACGCGTCAATAGGTCTTGGCCAGTATATAACCCGGCCCTGGTGCCTTGGAAACACCTCTGCGTCCCATTCACTTTGTGATAGTTGCATACACGTCTGCTTGCATAGCTGTACGTGATTTATCTTCTACATGGGGTGTTTCTCTGAGCCAAACAAAAATGTAGATGTGTACCAAACAAGGTACACAATAAAATAAACAAGTATTATCATGTACATGTCTGTTCACTGAACATTGAAATTGCAGAAGACACTACGAAACAAAACAAAGTACACGATGGCCCTTTTGTGTGTGTGTGTGTGTGTGTGTGTGTGTGCATATCCTTTACAGGTCATCCCTGTCAACGTCAGCATCTTTCAGCTGTATGTTGATTTCTTGGCAAGATTACGCTCAGTAGTTTGCCATTGCTTTCTGACCGGCTGGCTCACATACCCCGTAAGTTACCGATGCGATTCGAACCACTGCTGATTCTCACCGTCATCACGTTACCCACGAGAGTATACGAGATTACGGAGAAAAGTCATAACCTCTAAGCCACGATTTGGCGTTATATTATCCTTCGGCTCTTAATCATGTAAGCAAAAGACACGGGAGAGATGGTCGGGTGCCTGTGAGACCAGGTGGAGAAAGCGGCAGAACAGACTGAAAACCTGTATGTGGAGAGAATGATATGGTGGAGAATCGGCAGCGGCTCTGGACGAATCTCAAACCTCACAGCAGTGTTTCCCAACCTTTTTTGTGCCATGCCCCACCTAAGCCTTTCTAACATTCTTATCCCCCCTCGCCCCCCGCGTGGGCTTCCCCCCCCCCCCCCCCCCCCCCCAACATATACATTATTTTTAATATTCAAAAATTGAAATGTTCACTAAAGAAACTTGAATGATAGGTTTTAGGAAGAAATCACTAGGAAATTATTGAGCAAACACAGTAAGTAAATTTTCAAAACATATAATGTAGAACTGAAATTCAAGTACAAAATAGTTTTAATGAAAGATTTTTCTATATTATTTTAATTATTAGTAATTATTTATTATTTAAATTTACTGAGATCCTTGCGCTTGATGCTTGCTGCAAAGAGATCTTATGTCAGGTTCCAATTTAGTAAACTTCAGTCTCAAGTCTCCCCGTTTTATTATATCCAGCCGATTTCTTCCATTTTCGAATTGCCCCTCTTAACAATCAAATTGCCCCCCTGTGGGGCATGGGCCCCACGTTGGGAAACACTGCCTCAGAGGGAAGACCAGGAGAACGTTCAATCAGATGGCAGTTGGAACGATGACTCTTCGCTGGCTGTTGAACGAGGGATGGCACGCATATGGGAATATAATGAGTGCAGTGATGACGGTTCTTAGCTTATAACTAATAAATTCAGCAAAAGCTGTCCTCTGTGCTGTCACTGACAAGCAAGTCTCTGTGCAGGCAACCTCGTCTGGACGGTGTTCAAGGGCCCGCTGGAAGCTCTCGCGGGCGTCGCCTTTGGTGTTGTCTATGGGGTCGTGCTGTGGTATTTACCGCAGAAATCAAGTGTAAGTTGTTTCGTTTCTTCATTCTGCACGTCACATTTTTCTATAGCATACTAGTGGGTGTGTGTGTTTTTGTGTTTAAAAAGCTAGTTCATGTGTCCACGTTAGTGTGTGTGTGTGTGTGTGTGTGTGTGTGTGTGTGTGTGTGTGTGTGTGTGTGTGTGTGTGTGTTTAAACTAAACAATGCATATATACATACTACAATGACCCGATTACAATTAAACAAATTGTGAATTCTCATCATCATCAAGTGCCTTGCCAGCTGGCCTAGGCATGAATATCTCTTCACAGATCGCGGTCTTTGGTGTTCTGGATCAACTATGCTGATGATATTCCTCCATGCCAACGTCTCAGTCCATCTCGCATTACTTTTCGTTGTTTGTCCCTACCTCTCTTCCCCTCGATCTTTCCAGTGGTCACGATATTTTCCAAGGCCTCTCTGCTCATCACATGACCAAAGAAAGCTGTTTGTCTCATTTTTATTGTTAAATATAGTGTTATAGTTTCATTAGCCTCTTTCAGACAGTCGGTGTTAGTTACTCTGGCAGTCCAAGGAATTCGCAACGTTAGTCTCCGGAACAACATCTCTGTTGCTTCCGAGTTCTTCCTAATTTGTTCATTTACATTCCAAGATTCACTGCAATACAGCAAAACATGTTCTATATAGCACTTCGGCACTGTCTTTCTTACATTCAATGACAATAGCTTAATAATAGCTATGCATATATGCACTTGTGATTTTTGTACATAAAATGAAACATATCATCATCATCATCATCATCATCATCATCATCATCATCATCATCATCATCATCATCATCATCGTCATCATCTGTCGTGCAGATATGCGTTCGTAGTCTGACACAATCTCCAGTCTTGGATCAATGAACTCTGTGTAAACATAGTTTGCCTTATACTGGTTTTCTAGTGACTACCGCTTCCATCGACGGTGAATTGTATTTTTCTTGGCGGACTTTTGTGTTGGCATTCTGGCTGCGGCCTTATTCGTATATACCTGTATTGGCTGTTGGCTTGTCGACACTCCTGTCTGTTACACTTTTTTCATGGGGCAGTACGAAGCATTTTGTGTAATATTCACTTACACAGAAAAGGAGCCTACGAACCTTTGCCGTGAAGTTGGAACCGCGACTGACTAACTGACTTATTGTGTAAACATAATACGCCCTTTAAAGCTAGAAGAAAACTATACATCCTAACATAACAATATTATGTGGAGCCAGACTAAGATTCCGTTAATTATTACACTGGATATTGTCAGAAATTAGCCGTAGAACATAAGTTAGAACAACACGTATTCGGCAACTATTTGTAAACAATCAATCAATCAATCAATCATGAGCCATGCCGGAAAGCGTGGGCAATTATTCGAGGCTCGCGCCAAAACTACATTCGTTCCATACGTGATTAGTTGTGAGTCTTCGTTGAATTATTTATTAGGCTTTCATAATTATCACCAGCAATATGTAGTGCCACAATTGTGTTCTACTACTACAGGAACCGGCTCTGGGTATGTAAAGTGTTAGGAACATCACATTTTTCAGGTCAGAGTTCACGGAGACATGGGTGACCGGTCTATCAATGTGGTTGTGAACTGCGAGTCCAAGCATCGATTTTGTTGGGTCCTTTTCCGCGCCTCGGTGCGTAGTGTGTATATGGTGCTATGAATGAATCACACACAAAACAAAAACGAGGAGTAGATTGTGAGCTTTACTAGAATACGATCACCAGAAACAAAATGGACGTTGCGGCCATAGCCTTCGTCAGCACAGAACAAACACAGACACACAACCACACGAAAAATACTACATGAAAAGGGACACAGGGGTGTTTCCAAGGCACCAGGGCCAGGTTCTATACTGGCCAAGACCTACTAACACGTCATAGTCGTGCGTCCTGGGCAACAGGTCCCTTCGGGGTCCTGACTAACGTAGTAGGATCGCTGATTCTTCCGAAGTCGGAGAGTATTTGCCTGCACGGCGAGGAACCACCAGTCTTCACACCAATAAGCCAGACATGGGACAACAGATACTCACGCAAACCTCAGGTCCGGTATGACATCACACTGATGTTTGACAACAGAATGCCTTCATCCGACATACGGGACTTCACGCTGGAGTTCACAGCCAGCGAACGCAAGCAAGCAAGCAAGCAGCACTACATGAAAACACAAAGGCTTGTTTGGCTGAATAGGTCTTTAGCGCTTAATGAGTTTGATGTGGACGGAATGAACCGGATGTATGATTCAAGCGGATCAATGGACCAAAGGTCTATAACGTCAGAAGCTCGAGGATTGGCTTAGCCACCCGATCGGAGGGATGGGGAGACGCCCGTGTGAGCGAACAGCAAAATGGGGATTAACAGTGGACCACAGCCGGATTTGTGGCGAAGGTGTCACGGGCGTAGTTCGCAATTCCGCATACTGCGTTCGAAACACAGCTGCTGGCGCTTTGAATGCAGTCCGCCCTGCTTTAGTTAGCATAGAATGGTATGATTGCCTGTCGCTCAGAAAGCAATGACAAGCCACTGAACGTAAACTTGCCAAGAAATCACAAACAACAAATGTCAGACTATGGGTTTGAAGTACATGTGGACAAGTCTTATAAAGAGATCGAAGACACGCCACAGTGCCAGGAAGAGACTTGTGAGGTTGGGGTAGACTGCTATGGACAAGCACATCCCTGAGGTTACAATCCCGCCTGTAAGCCACCAGGGAGGGTGGGGGCGGCCTCTGAAAAGATATCGTAAGAGTGACGGAGTTTGCCTGGAGAATAGATAGCTGTCTTAGGAGGATATTCTTGGCAGCAATATGATGGGGATGGTAGGTTATTGAAAGGATCGGCCTATCATTTCGTGGCTTCGACCTGGAGGAGAGAGCCTTGGCATGACTGATAGACTGACAGCAGTACAGAGCTGTGGACAAAACTTTATCAGGATAGCCACGAAGGCGGAAGAAATCCACAATTTCGTGGGCTTTTTGGCGGAAGTCGTTAATATCCTGACAAAGCCGTCGGAGGCGTAACATTTGGGAGAAAGGAATAGAATACTTACACTAGGGGGGATGGGTCTGTAGAAAGTTGCATACCTAAGTTGCTTGTTGCCTTCTTGTATATACAAGTCTTTCCTCCAAACCACTAACGCCCCTCCCTTGTCGGCAGGCTTGATAACTATGTCCTCACGACGTCCTTGTATATGTTGCTAGCCGTGTACTTGTACAGACGAGTCAGCACTGGGTGTGTAATGTAGTCAGTACAACACCGGCCGGCTGGCTTTCCTGTCTAGACTATTTCGTGGCGCCCATCAGGGCTGCCACTTTGCTTTGACAGAAAACATCTAGAATTACATCTAACATCTAGACGTCAATAAACGACATCTGGGCGCAGACAAAAAACATTTAGATCCAGATGTTAAACATCTAGAATGGCAACCCTGGTGCCCATCTTTGAAACCGGCGCTTGGTTTAGGTGATGGTGAGACGCGCAGTTTCATCACTTCCCGTCATACCGAGCTGAGGGTTCGAAACCTGCAGCGGGTGATTTGGAAACAAGCCAATTTCCGTTGATCTCGATTGTATGAGGCGTCGGTCGTCCAGAAAGCAATGGCAAACTACTGAACTAACATTGCAGAGTAAATCATAAACAGCGAATAAATGCTGGGATTGATTGCAAAATCCTGTAAAGGATATATAATTAATGTTTAACACGTTATAGGTTGAGTCGATCTAGGAGTCCAGTTCAGTTTTGTTGAAAGAAGTCCTCCCCACGAGACGAATTCCAAAACATGACCACCAGACAAGCAGGCAAACATGACCACCGGATAAGCAGGCAAACATGCCAGCTACTAAACTACCGGGACTTCCGATGTTCTGGGTGTACAAGAGTTAAAACACTGACACAATGGTACACGAGAGTTATAACACTGACACTATGGACGACAAGAATTAAAACACCCACACTATGGAACACGAGAGTTAAAACACTGACATTATGGAAGACGAGGGTTAAACCACTGGCACTATGGAACACGAAAGTTAAAACACTGACACTGTGGAAGACGAGAGTTAAAACACTGACACTATGGAAGACGAGAGTTAAAACACCCACACTATGGAAGAGGAGAGTTAAAACACCCACATTATGGAACACGAGAGTTAAAACACTGACACTATGGAACACGGGAGTTAAAACACTGACACTATGGAACACTAGAGTTAACACACTGACACTATGGAACCAAAAGTTAAGACACTGACACTGTGGAACATGAGAGTTAAAACACTGACATTATGGAACACAAGAGTTAAAACACTGACACTATGTAACCAAGAGTTAAAACACGGACACTATGGAACACGACAGTTAAAACACCGACACTGTGGAAGACGAGAATTAAAACACTGACACTATGGAAGACGAGAGTTAAAATACTGGTACTATGGAACACGAGAGTTAAAACACTGACACTGTGGAAGACGAGAGTTAAAACACTGACACTATGGAACACGAGAGTTAAAACACTGAGACTATGGAACCAAGAGTTAAAACACTGACACTGTGGAACACGAGAGTTAAAACACTGACACTATGGAACCAAGAGTTAAAACACTGACACTATGGAACACAAGAGTTAAAACACTGACACTATGGAACACGAGAGTTAAAACACTGACGCTATGGAAGATGAGAGTTAAGACACTGACACTATGGAAGACGAGAGTTAAAACGCTGACACTATAGAATACGAGAGTTAACACACTGACACTGTGGAAGATGAGAGTTAAAACACTGACACTATGGAAGATGAGAGTTAAAATACTGACACCATAGAAGACGAGAGTTAAAACACTAACACTATAGAAGACAAGAGATAAAAGACTGACAATATGGAAGACGAGAGTTAAAATACTGACACCATAGAAGACGAGAGTTAAAAGACTGACACTATGGAAGACGAGAGAACTCAGAAGGAGGCGGGATATAGAGCTGTACAGGTTGACTAGCTGCGGGCACGTTGACGTTATGGTTAGGACATCACGCTAACAATGACATGAGCATGGCTGGGCGAGGCTTAAATGCCAGGGCTCTCCGTTCACAACCAGAAGGAAAGACTGACCACCTATATCTCCGTGCACTAGACCTGAAAAAGGTGTTGGTCTTCGCAAACCTTCTGACCTAGACAAACAACAGTGGGAGATCAACTCAACGGGCCACAGAATGCACTAAAAAAGACAGCGAAGTTTATACTAGAGAAAAAGAAGAAGAAAAAAAAAGCAGCAGCAGAAGAAGCAGCATCAGCAGAAGTTGCAGCAGCAGCAGCAGAAGTAGCAGCAGCAGAAGTAGCAGCAGCAGAAGTAACAGCAGCCGACGACGAAGCCGCGACGATGAAGAAGAAGAAGGCGAAGTAGAAGACGAAGAAGAAGAAGAAGAAGAAGAAGAAGAAGAAGAAGAAGAAGAAGAAGAAGAAGAAGAAGAAGAAGAAGAAGAAGAAGAAGAAGAAGAAGAAGAAGAAGAAGAAGAAGAAGAAGAAGAAGACGAAGAAGAAGAAGAAGAAGAAGAAGAAGAAGAAGAAGAAGAAGAAGAAGAAGAAGAAGAAGAAGAAGAAGAAGAAGAAGAAGAAGAAGAAGAAGAAGAAGAAGAAGAAGAAGAAGAAGAAGACGAAGACGAAGAAGAAGAAGAAGAAGAAGAAGAAGAAGAAGAAGAAGAAGAAGAAGAAGAAGAAGAAGAAGAAGAAGAAGAAGAAGAAGAAGAAGAAGAAGAAGAAGAAGAAGAAGACGAAGAAGAAGAAGAAGAAGAAGAAGAAGAAGAAGAAGAAGAAGAAGAAGAGGAAGTGATGGTCCAAATACTTCATAGGCTCATAGTACATTCCTGCTAGGGGACTTGCTTATTTTAAATGATATATAAGCCCATAGCACAATACCAGAAAACAAATGAAGGTACAAGCAATCAGTTTGAGAATATGCATCTTTCCTGTGGCAACATAAGGATATCAGCTGTGGACCATTCGCAGTCAGTAAAGTAGAAAATATAGGCTACTAGCTGACCCGGCCCGGCTTCGCCCACTCTGGTGGGGAGCATCTCATTTAATTCATATAATTCATATAAGTAGTCATATAAGCTCCCGTTCCCGTTCCCGACTATCTATCTGTCTGTCTGTCTATCTGTCTGTCTGTCTGACCCATCCCGGCTTCGCCCAGACCCTGATGGGGAGCATCTCATTTAATTCATATAAGTAGTCATATAAGTTCCCGTTCCCGACTATCTATCTGTCTGTCTGTCTGACCCGGCCCGGCATCACCCAACTCCTGGTGGGGAGCATCTCATTTAATTCATATAAGTAGTTGTCACACGTTTTCTTGATGATAATATCACGAAGTTCTTACGATGATATGCTCATGATATTATTGTGTGATGGTCGTTGTCTAGGTAACGATACTCATGGTGTGTCAATGGAGATATCTGTCTTGCAATGTAACTCACCCCCGCAGTGCATATTCACCAGGCATGAAACAAGATTCCGTTGGCGCACATAATCCTTTATTACCGAAATAAGACGGACAAACGGAACATGTTTATACATCCAGAAACATAATGTAATCCATAGAATATAAATATCCTCCTCATAATTTAACCAGCACACATCAATTCTTTCTCACGGCCTGCTTCTAATCTCAATCCACAAGACAGGTAATCCAGCTACAATCCTCGGCTGGATCTCCCACAATACAACCCACACATTGGGTTGGAGCCACTGCTCAACTATAGAACCCACTCTGGGTTTTGGCCTACACTCAATACAGAACCCACTCTGGGTTCAGGCCTGTCTTCCCAACTAGAAGAACAACACAACACGGAGCTCTCTCTGAAACGACCTGCCCCCGCAG
>JACEFZ010008483.1:0-22500 GCA_014155875.1 Cepaea nemoralis
TGTACTGATTATGCAATTATGGGTTTTTGTTTTTTGTGTAATTTTTCAAATAGGCACACAAGAGACAATCAATTTCAAGTGAATGAAAAATGGAGAAGAAGAATGATTAATGTACTCATGTATGATCTACGCTGATGTTTGGGAAATGCATACTACAGGCAGCACGAGAAACAGTACCAAGAGGTGCCCGTAAACATTATAAATCCTACTGGAGTAGTGAACTGGAACAGTTGCATAATGACGTAGAAGTGTGTGGACAGCAAGCAGAGGCAAACCCAGCCAAGAGCACCATAATAAATACCAGCATGCAAAAGCTAAATTTCAAAGGGCCAAGCTGCAGGCTAGACGGAAAGCTGGCAGGAGAAAACAGTCATTGAACTTTGAAAGAGACACAAGGAAGTTGTGGAAGCTAATAAAACAACTTAACGATGAGGGCACAGGGAGAAACTCAAATATTGCACTACTTAAAGACAGAAAAATCTTAACAGGAAAGCAAGTAGCTGACCATTTTGCGGACTCATCCGCATAAGATAACAATATCAAAATTAGTCCAGAGAAACAACAAGAGAATCGAGAGAAATGGCAACATACAGGACAGAATGAAACACTACATGAGGTTCTGAAGGCACCTATCACAATCAACGAACTGAAGCTAGCCATACCAAAACTGAAAATGAGAAAGTCACCAGGAGCTGAAAGTATCTCCAATGAAATGATCAGGAACCTAGGAACAGAGGCCAAAGTAAAGCTGTTGCAGATCTTCAATAACAGTTGGACCTTAGACAGTGTTCCAAAAGCCTAGAGAGAAGCAATCCTGATACCCCTCCTAAAATCAGGGAAAGATAGTTCCGTTGCCTCCAGCTACAGACCAATTATCCTCACCAGCTGTCTCTGCGAAACAATGGAGTGCATCATCAATCACAGACTGCAGTGGTACATTAAAAGTGAAAACATCCTTGTGCCACAGCAGGCTAGCTTTAGGCAGTGCTACTCTACGGAAGATCAGACATTCTACCTCTCTCAAGAAATTGAGAATGCATTCCAAGAGAAGAAGCTGGTGCTTGCGGCATGGATAGATCTGAATAAAGCCTTTGACAAAGTCTGGAAAGAATGTATGATGAAGAAACTGAGAAACTGTAAAGTCAATGGAAGAATGTGCAAATGGGTGAAAGCATACTTGTACAACAGAAGAGCCTGAGTACAGATAGATGGACTCAAGGGCAAGAAAGTACTACTGCGTCACGGTGTTCCCCAGGGAGGAGTTTTGTCCTCCACACCTTTTCTAGTCTTCATCAATGATCTTGTTGCTAATCTACCGCATGGAATTAAAGCGGCAGTGTACATTGATGACCTGGTTCTATGGAGCACAAATGAACATGCATCAGTGCCCAACAGATCGCTACATAAGAGCTGTAGATGCATTTGTTGCATTGGCAAATAGATGGTGTGTCAGCATAAACATTGACAAGTGCAGCACCACTCTATTTACCCTCTCTCCTAAAACAAAAGGCAGGGATCATCCAGATAAATGGAACACCCCTAAGAGAAAATAAAGAACCAACATACCTTGGACTAACATTTGATGACAGGCTAACATGGAGAACGTACATCAACAAAGTAGTAGCAAACGCCAGAAGGAAAATAGCCATCCTGAGAAAACTAAGTGGAACCACATGGGGAGCTAGTGGGAAAATACTTAGCAAAGTTTATCAACAGAGCATACGACCACACCTGGAATATGGGTCAACTGTGTGGTGTTCAGCATCAAAAACCACACTACAAGAGCTGGACAAGGTGCAAAATCAAGCACTTAGAATCACCACAGGAGGGATGAGATCAACCCCCCCCCCCCCCAACCTGTGTGTCCACCGTGATGAGGTCGAGGGACTTGTGCATTCCAATGACCCCAAGAGCTACACTGATGGTAGCACAGCTACTGGTAGGGTCACCCATGTCGGACAGGTCAAGGGAGAGGAACCAGACTAAGAGACACACAAACCTGCTGCCTTGTAGGTAGACTGGGGACAGTCAAAGGCTAGGGAAAGCATCCCGAAAAATGCTTGTCGAAATCAGATGTACTGAGCCACAGGCTTGACAAAGCAGTGCAACGTAACTTAATTCATGTCACAAATTAAAATTACTCAGTATGGTGCTAATCCCGTGAAGTCCCATCAGGCAGTGATAGAGCTGGGCGCCCTGCCTCAAGGGGGTCCACCCATTACTACTGGTGGTCACCTTCCCCTGTGCTGTGGAGTCAAGGCACAGAGGAGTAGAGGGCTCTAAAACTTAAACAAAATAATATACCTTGCAGCGAAGTATCTGTGATCTCTGCAACCAAACAGAAATTATAGGTGTTGGTATAATGATAAAGGACGTGAAAATAAGAATTTACAATCTGTATAGCCCAGCAGATAAGGACCTTACACTCTCAAACATGAAAATAACTGACATAAACTGCATTACTGTTGGAGATTTTAATAGCCGTTCAGAAAGATGGGGATACCCAGATATTTACAAAAGAGGAGATGAAATGGAGGGCTGGGAAATAGACTCAAATCTATATCTACTCAACAAAGCAGATGACACACTGAGCTTCTAATCCAGAAGATGGTTTACCACTTCTAATCCAGACTTAGCTTTCTGCACAGGAGACATCCTCCACAAAATCCAATGTGCTTGACCAATTAGCAGGTAGTGATCACAGATCAATCAAGCTTGTAATGAATATGGAGTATGTTCTATAGGAGCAAAAGCCTATGCCTCGCTGGAATTACAAACGAACAAATTGGGACAGATTTGCCATACTAACAGACAAATATTGTGAAAACATAAATACATGACATGGCAACATGAAGCAATTAGTGAAAGTCTAAACAAAGCAATAATATAGGAGGCCATTGAGTCTATTCCAAGAGAAGTGAGGAAAAATTACAAACCATACTGGACTGAAGAACTACAAATTTTGGAGGACAAAATTGAAGATGCCAGGAAGACAGCAGAGAGAGAACAAACAACTGAAGCAAATATCTCTCTCAAAGCCATCTCAGCAAAATATAAAAGAACAGTAAATCAAACAACAAGAGATTGTTGGAGGGAAAAAACAGAAAACCTGAACTTTGACAGGGATGGAAACAAGCTATGGAAACTAGTGAAAGCCGTGAACAATGAAGGACCTAGAAAGAATTAATCCTGACACTGTGATGTATGGCTTGGTTTGGCAAATCAACAGGATGTGTTTTTTTTTAAATTCCCGGGCATGTTTCCGTTCAGTAGTTTGCCATTTCTTTCTGAACTACCAGCACTCATACCTGTGTATGAAAACCAACGCAAGGCGGTCTGCTTCAAAAACGCCACAGCTAGGTTTCGAACGCGGTATGCAGGATTACGTTAGGCGTCGTGGAGAAGGTTCATTTAAGCTCCAGCGCCTGTCCTCCAGTTTCCTAGATAAATAATTACTAACGGTTACCAGTAAGTTAGCTAATTTTGTCAAAATGCCGAATAACTGTCTTTGTACATAGTTATCTTGTTGCTTTCACTTTAAAAATTTCTGAAAAATAAACAAACAAACAAACAACAACAAAAAACTCGCCGGCGGGGAATCGAACCACGGTTAGAAACGGAGATACTCACTGCTATACTATGCTACTGGGGCCATGTTGAAAGCTTAACAGAAATGTTTAATATAGTCAAACACATGTCCCGATGACATCACTTATGTCACGTGACTAGCCTTTGGTTGCGAATAAAGACTTTGTTTATTCACAACTTGGTTGCGAATAGACATTTTGTATTTACATCATCACTACATGGTCTTTTTATTTGTCTTATCAAACTGAAGGGGAAAATATTCATAATTGGCATTTCAAGGTTCGTTAGCCAAGTTTAATATTAAATAATTAATTAGCCTCCATTTTGAATTTTAATGAGTCGATACTGCATAACATCAAAAATGTTCTACCTAGGCAGTCAGAATGAGGTACCATTGGAAAGCATTTTTCAGGTCCTATTCATCTGTCCAGATTTAATCAATGCCAAACCAATTTTTAAAATGTCATCAAAGTACCTACGACACGAGAAATAAATTAACATGAAAATTCAATCACAACTTACAGAAATATTGCACAGACTGAAACCTGCCTTTATGTCATAGTTTGTGAATTTACTTCTCGTGCTGTTTCAATGTTCTCTAAACATTAATATATGTATGTGTTTTTACATGAACACGCGCACACATCTTCACTTTCACAAACAATAACACACGCATACTATACGGCTACGGTATACGGTATACGGGAGCGACAAAAATGGCTGCCGTGTCACGTGATCTCTACCGCGAGATCCCGATCGCGACATCGGATTAAGTCTACCCTCAGACTACATTATAAATCAAGATTAATGGAGGATTATATAAAAATGGGATGATTAGAGAATAATTCCTTAGTATTTTTAGGTTCTTTCTCCCATTGTGGTGTCCATACTAATTTGTTGAGATTAATGGAGGATTAAAATGGGATGATTAGAGAATAATTCCTTAGTATTTTTAGGTTCTTTCTCCCATTGTGGTGTCCATTAATTTGTTGGGTCTGCCCTTCTGTGTCAACGCAAACAACACTGATGTGATGGAAGAAAAAACAATTATTTATTTTTACTTTATTGTAGAACTGTGATGTTTAAAAGATTGGCCCAAAAAAATTGGAAGAGAATTATCTTCATTCCAATGCCAAAAAAGGGCAACCTGAAATTATGCACCAACTATAGACATGTTTCCCTGATCAGTCATGCAAGTAAAATTCTACTAAAAATCATAATGGGAAGACTGTAAGAAAATTGAAGTAGCGATTAACGTAGTTCAAGCTGGAGGAAGAGGAACAAGAGGTCACATACTCAACATGTGTTTAATAATAGAGACGTGCAGAGAATTTATTGTAAACCTATTCTCATATTTTGTGGATTATTCAAAGGCATTTGACTGTGTACAGCATCAGAAGCTTTGGGAAATCATGAGGAATATGGGCTTTCCATCACATGTGCGAGGGGAAATCAATAAGGAAGCCACAAATGGCTGTAGAAAAATAACTAAATATGATAACTTGAAACCAGTTTATTTGTATACATACATTGTCCCTTTATTTATCAACATAATTTCCAGCAACATTGATGCATCCATCCCATCGTTTTATCAGTTCTTCCAAAACCGCTGCATAGAACTGCGTGCTCTGCTCTATAAACCACGTTTTCACTTCACATTCAACTTCGGCGTCATTCGCGAAATGTCTCCCGCCAAGGTGGTTTTCAGTGTTTATGCTGACAAATGTTTATCCCGTAGAGCGGTGCATAGCTGGGTAGAAAAAGTTACGCGGGAGGGTCAATAAGTAAATCACATAGTTATGTGAGATGGCCGTAAATGAGAACAGGGCATGGGTTTTCTGTCATCCTCTCTTCAATCCAATGTCGCTGTTGGTTGGTATTGTCGTAAAATGGGGTTGTAGTGGAGGAAATATTAATTGTGCTTTTGACGATTGTAAGAATTATATCACAGCTACACAAATTAGAGTTTTTAAGCGCATGCATCTTTCCCATTGCAACATACGTCTGTGAGACCTGGATATTTACTAAACAAGCTGAACAGCGCATAAATACCTTTAAATATAAATGTTATAGACAGGTTATAAGAATATCTTGGGTAAGAGCAAATGCATCCATATTTCAAAAGCTGAATATTGAAGCGGGTTGGCTATTAAAGACGGTAAAACCAAGAAAATTATATATTCTTGTCACTTGAAACGTCATGAAAGTTTGGATAGAATAATAATGGGGGGGGGTATATCCCCGGGAAGAGAGGAAAACCAAAGAGAAGATGGGTGCAGGATGTGGCGGATGATCTCCAGATGGGTTATCAAATGGGGGACATCTTGCTTGAGATCGAGAAGTTTTCTGGAAGGTTGCTCTGAGACCGAGGTTCTGCAAAGGACATGCTACTACTGAATGAATGAATGAATTTACTGTTTAAACGTCAGCTTACATTATATATTTTTCGCGTGAAAAATATTCGTCTTCTTCAAGCGCAGTCGGATGTCAAACTTGAATGCATTTAAAGAAAGCCGCAGTCATCTTGGGAGTTTTTGAAGTCTCACAGTGTGTCCTTAAATGGAGCCCAAAGTAATTTTCTCCTTTCTGCATATGTTGGACGATCTTGCAGCAAATGTTTACTTAGCTGTCATGTGCCCAATTCCACGGCTTCAATCACCGGTCTTCCCTATTTCTAGCTTCTTGAACAAGTGGTGTCTGCATAGCTTGTGCTGTGCGGAGACTCGCGTTTCATTTTATCCATTCTTTTACATTCAAAAGAATTCTCCTTTCTCCATTTTCTGTTGAGTTCTCTATTGATCTACCCGTATATGCATGAATACAGGTCATACATGTGAACGTTACCTCGAAGTTATTTAGGGCTGCTTTTCTGCTACCTTTGTCCTTTCTCTCTCTCTCTCTCTCTCTCTCTCTCTCTCTCTCTCTCTCTCTCTCTCTCTCTCTCTCTCTCTCTCTCTCTCTCTCTCTCTCTCACACTCTCTCTTTCTCTCTCAAGTAGCAAACACACACACACTGACACACAAACACTCTCTCTCTCTCTCTCTCTCTCTCTCTCTCTCATACACACACACACACACACACACACACACATATGTACACACAAACTTTTTGCTTTCGGCAAAGTTGGTTATATGCATTATCATTCTGGTACCCTGGATGCTTAGATTTCTTCTTCTTCTTCTTCTTCTTCTTCTTCTTCTTCTTCTTCTTCTTCTTCTTCTTCTTCTTCTTCTTCTTCTTCTTCTTCTTCTTCTTCTTCTTCTTCTTCTTCTTCTTCTTCTCTTTCTTCTTCTTCTTCTTCTTCTTCTTCTTCTTCTTCTTCTTCTTCTTCTTCTTCTTCTTCTTCTTCTTCTTCTTCTTCTTCTTCTTCTTCTTCTTCTTCTTCTTCTTCTTCTTCTTCTTCTTCTTCTTCTTCGTCCTCCTTTTTCTCCTTTGTGCCAAGGTGATGTATCCGTTCGCATGGATGGCTCTGTGCCTGGGAATTCATAGCGAAGGTTAATGGGCAGTGTTTGGTGTAGGAGAGTCTGGCATATGATACCACAATATCTAGCATGAAAATGGAGGTAGAATCAGTCACTGCGGTTGTCCGCTGGCTGAAATATAAACATTACATATGTGGTGATTGTAATGGGCTCACAGAGCATGCGAAGCAGGGTGAAGATAGATATGCTTCGTGCAGAGTTGAATACTTAAATTAGAAAATCTAAGATAAGACGTATCAGGTGGATCACACTTCCACCCAGGCACGCTGGTGTCCTAGCGACCTGATACGGAGGACATATCCTAGAGACAGGACATGGAGATAGAAGACAGGACATGGGAACAGTAGACAGGACAGTATGCCCTTGAAACAGACAGGACAGTGTACACTTGGACGGGTCTATGTAAGACAGTAGTCGTCAACATACGGACTGACCTTTAGTTCACGGACAGGACACGGCCCAATACTGACCACGAGGGGCCTCAGACGGCACGAAAGTGAATAACACGTGACAGGAAACCCAGGGCGAAAGCTTTTTTGGGAGATGAGACTGGGCTTTGGATGAGGAAGGACGTGTTTGAGTGTTTGCTTGAGAGTGACTTGTATAACCGATTTGAGCGTTTGCTAGTTCTGCGAAATACTTGAGATCCGACTGTGTATACGTTCATTGTGTGAGCGAAGTTATTGTGATGGGAGCGGACGAGTGCAGTGCTGAGCGCTAATCATTGTGATATGATCTATTTTGGTTTTCAATATTAAACAGAGATTTACACATGTTTACCAAAGTTGACTAACTTTTTTTGTACATGTCATTCACCTGTCGAGTAATAGACAAACAAGCGACTCAATACTTTGACAGGAATATCGGGGGGGGGGGGGGGGGGGTGGGGGGGTGGGGGGCTCTCGACCGGTCATGGTTTAACCAAGTAATTGCAAACAACCAGACAAAGGAATTAGATGGGACTTTCGACCATTCTTGGTCTAACCAAGTAATATCAGTATTATCAGACTACCCGACGGAAGAAAATCTGGTCACTTAAACGATAGAATCCAAACGAAATATATATTAAACCTTCTGGCCTAGAGAGACAACAGTGGAAGATAAACTCTATGGACCGCTGAATGAACTAAAAAAGACTGTTAGATTCATACAAGAGACGACATTGCAGTTGTAGACATGTTTCAGGCGAACGAAAGAAGAAGAATATATTAAACAATACGAATAAATAAAATTTCCTCTCCAAACGCATGACACTTGACTGACAAAACACTCTACAGAAACTAATTTTTTGGGGGGTCTCTACAGCAGATTGTATATGAATTCATACTAGCAAGTTCAATTAGTCACCCCGTGGTGCTGGAGTTCATCAAAATCAGCTAAGTACCCATTTTCTTTTGAGTGCCAATTCTGAACAGGCACTTACATTTTCTAACATATGTAAAGTTTATTATTAGTGTAAATTATTTCAAGGGATATAATCCACTCTGTTGTATAAAATTTAGTATAACTACAAATTGTGAGAATGTCGACATTAAAAGGCTGCATTGAAGCAGGGGTAAACCTAGGTTAACAAGGAGAAGAATTAAGGGAATGAAGTGAAAAGAAATGTAAGGAAATTTCAGATAGATAAGATAGGGCGCAAGAACGTGAACATCTAAATAAGATAGCAGAATAAGCAGCCAAAGAGAAAGAATTAGAATCAGCTGCACAACAGAGAGAATTAGAATTGGCAGCTAAACAATTAGAATCAGCTACAAAACATCATCATCATCATCATCATCATCATCATCATCATCATCATCATCATCATCATCAAGTAATGTGTAGGCAATTGCACATGCCATAAATGTAATATTATCGCATATGTGTACATTAATGAATTTGTTGTATTCGGAATTTTAAAGGAAAACATGAATTTAAAAAAAAAAATTTACAGGCCAAATAATCTGACAATTATTATTATTTATTATTTACTAGCTGACCCGGCCCGGCTTCGCCCAGGCCCTGGAGGGGATCTATCTGTCTGTCTGCTTGTTTGTCTGTCTGTCTGTCTGTCTGGCTGACCCGGCCCGGCTTCACCCAGTCCCTGGTGGGGAGCATCTAATTTAATTCATATACGTAGTCATATAAGCTCTCCCGTTCCCGACTATCTGTTTGTCTGTCTGTCTGTCTGTCTGTCCCGGCCCGGCTTCACCCAGTCCCTGGTGGGGAGCATCTAATTTAATTCATATACGTAGTCATATAAGCTCTCCCGTTCCCGACTATCTGTTTGTCTGTCTGTCCCGGCCCGGCTTCACCCAGTCCCTGGTGGGGAGCATCTAATTTAATTCATATACGTAGTCATATAAGCTCTCCCGTTCCCGACTGTCTGTCTGTCTATCTGTCTGTCTGACCCGGCCCGGCTTCACCCAGTCCCTGGTGGGGAGCATGTCATCTAATTCATATAAGTAGTCAAATAAGCTTCCGTTCCCGACTATCTGTCTATCTATCTGACCCGGCGTGGTTTCGCCCAGCTCCTGGCGCACAGTAACTTAAAAGAATGTCCTTCCACACACCATTCAATGAAAACTGTAGAAAAAGATGGGTTACAATGTTATGCATTATGCATTATTTTTATGAAAACTTTGAAAATTCCTTAAAGATTATATCATTATTTATTATAACTCATATGCCAGAAAATAACTATAGACAAAGAGTTTAACAATAGTGCAAGTAAGTCCAACAATATGACTATAAAGTATATAGAAATGTTATTAAAAGTTATGCCCCTTGAAATAACTTTTCTAGAGTGAAGTCCCCCTGCTATATAGACATTATATAATGAAAATGGAAAAGTAAATGTTATTAAATAAGTAGAAGATTATACATTAAGAAATTATTATAGTCGGTTGCACAGGAATGAAAGGAAGACGTGTAGAAAATGTCATCTCAATCTGATGTACCGTTATCGAACGCATCCGATACCCACAAATCCACAAACATACACTCTGTTTTATAGATATAGATTATTATTATTACTTATTATTATTAATACGTTTATTACTACTGCTACCATTATTATTAATTTTCCCATTATTATATTTGAATGTGCAACATGAAATATATTGTGGATGTGTACCTGTGTCGCTGGCAGTAACATATGTATGTGTCTGGGTGTGGATGCAGGTGTGTGTGTGTGTGTGTGTGTTGCATGTATTTGCACGCGCATGTGTACGAGTGTGTGTTTGTGTATGTGTGCACGCGTTTACATGCACTATGCCATAAATGTCATAATATAACTGTATATATGTATGTATTTGCTTTGTTCACACATGTGACACCTAACACTAACAAACGGCAACGCTCTGTAATATACACAAACAAAAGAAACACACATTACGCCTTGTAAATATACATTGATTTGTATGAAATAAACGTTTTAAAAAAAAAAAATAAAAAAAAAACATAAATAAAATAAAAAAAAAAAAACAGAAAGAATGTCAGGTCTGGTCGGGGGCCGGGATGATCAAATAATAACTCATCACATATCTTCACCTTAGATGTGGGCCTGATGAACCACTGTGGACATTAGCTCTCAGTGAGACTAAGGGTCACAAAACGGAGGAGGTGGCGGAACCAGTTCGTCTGGAGTAACCGCTAACCCCCCCCCCCCCCCAAAAAAAAAAAAACCAAAAAAAAAAAAAAACAATAAAATTATTTTTACAAAAAATTAAAAAATTAAAGTTAGCAGGAGCACAAAAACAGAAAGAGTTAGAGTTAGCAGCAGCACAAAAACAGAAAGAATTAGAATTACAAACAAAACAGGTTGAAACTCAGATCAAAAGGAAACAATTAGAAATTGAATCGCAAATGCATATAGCCACAAAAAGTGTACGTTTGTTAGTGGTATATGTGTTCGAGGGTGTCCTCCTTTTGCGTGATGAAGGGAATGGTAGACTGGGTTTGAAGGTATAGTGTCCATAGTTGTTGATGAAGTGCGTGTCTGGTGGTATGTTCGTCTGTGTCGTTGTAGGTTGTCTTTTCTGTTGAATATATTGGGCATGCGTCAGTTTCAGTGCTATGAACTGTGCGAAGATCCCGAGCTAGATTGTATTTTTCCTTAAAGACTTTCCCACATGACGCGTCGACATGATTCTGGTTGACAATACCGTAAAAGTTGAGGTTTGTAGGTTGATAGTAGTAATTCGGTAAAATGTCTTTATATTTTCAGCCCTCCTTTTGATTTTTATAGTAGATTGAATTCAAGGATACGGGTTCTTTCAACACATTCACAGTGCACACTTGGCAAAACAACAAGAACAAGAAAACTTTTAGTGACCAGCAATAATTTTTTAATTGTCAAGGTTTTTTATGATCTAATGAATGATACCATACGTGTGTGTAATATACTTTGTGTTGAGTCTCCATGAGCACAGTGACATATATAAACATAATATATTTGTGGCAATGTGAAGTTAAAACATATTTGATCTAACGTATAAAAAAAAAGACAAAGTCAGTACAGTTTGACACATTGGTTGGTCTAGAAATTATATTTGAAGGTGAAGAACTCACACTGCGGGCTCAGGTTTGTTAACAGTGATAATGAAACGCCACATGATATAGCTGAGTGAAGTTAACAGGTAGAGGGTAAATAGAACCAAATTAAGTATAACAGCAAACATCACATTATTACAAGATGATCACCACAACGTCCGTGTCCATAAGAAAGAGAGAGGTTATTATGTCATCTTCATATCACTAGAGTAGCCCACGCTCTATTACCCTATGGTTATATCTACCAACGTTACACATATTCACATATAGACAAGCACACATACATAATACCTATATACATACAGACATACACGTGCAAACACATGAGCAGTGTTTACCAAAGAGACATCATACTCACCGACTGCAAAGGTTGTCCTATCAGTTTCCCTTGAGGTATCTGGATTAGCAAGCTGGCAGAGTGTGCTTTGTACAGCGCCTATTCCTTAGCATTTATACCCCGTTTCTGTCGATATGGCCTAAACCACGTGACCTAGTAGATTAGTCAGCACACAGCAGTGTCTGCAATAACGGTTAAGTCTATAAGCCACTGGTCGCAATTATTAGAAGAATCTAGCGTGGTGGTATTGATTTTCTGTGGATGGCCCCACAATAGGTGTTAAGCCCTTAAGCCCCTAACGACATTTACATGGACTTTTATTAATAATGCGAACTATTTGCAACGACGGAGATATTAGTCATATCAATAACACATCTTGGTCATTACGTTGACGATAAGCCCCTGGATTAGTCGTTATGAGAATGAGTATTGATTTTTTGCAACACATGTTTATGAGTATATCATATTCTGATAATTATGTTATATTTTGTGACTCGTAGGTACAAAGGTGAAATCGGATGTCTGTGTTGTTAATTGGTTGTGGGACTTGTGACCGCGGTGGCACGACCGGACAAAGCGACCCTAACCCTATGATCAATCAGTCAACCCATACTTTGATGACTGGCAATCTTACCAACGACAAAGTACCGAGATTCGAACCTGTGACTTTCACGGTGTCTGGGGTACCACCTAAACACACTCCGCAACCAGCACACCACCTCTCCTTTTCTAAGCATAGCCGGGTTACTAACACCAGAGCTCGAAATCACAACTAAGTAACCAAATATTATCAATATTTCTTCTACCACTAGACCGCCCCACTGGGATTCGAACCCGATGATAGTGTTCGGAAGCACTTACCTGGCTACGCTGCCACTCAACCATCCTTTAACAACGAATAACATTAAGCCACACCCACCAAAATATTTACGGTCGGCCATCTTTTCTTTGTTAAGGTTTTCATTTGAAGCGGTGTAACCGGTATGATGATAGTGTTTCGAAGCAGATATCTATCTACTTGGCCACTCATCCACCCCTTAACAGCTAATAGCACTAAGCCATACCCCTTACAACTGTTACTACCGACCATCTTTATTGTTTTAAGGTTTTCATTTGAAGAAGTGTAACCGATACTATGATATTGTGTAAGACACTACGACCCACTACAGCGCATATACCCGCCATATTTACATTGTTACTTATTACAATTTTCATATGGCACCCGGCGCGGCTCGAGGGTTCAAACCCACACTCACGCGACCGCCCGCCGCCCATGCCCGCCCCGGCGACCGCCCCCGTGCTCGCCCTTGCGCTCACCCGCTCCATTTTATATCGGTAATATTAATATCCCACATAGTTCATTACGACGACGATAACCCCCTTGATTAGTTGTTATGGAGATGAGTATTGATTTTTGTGTCCCAAATTGTGCATGCACAACTCTGTGATTTTTAGTTTTGACATTTTAAGGAAAGAATTGGTTGTCGGTTGTTAGTACGAGTAGATACTCTTTGGACACCGCCAGACCGGACTAGTGGTCAGTTTTTTCTATGACTTGAGTAGCGGTCGCTACCAAGTGGACGGCACCACCTTCTTTGTGCTTATTATTTACGCCGGCTCCTTCCTCTCCACCTTGACCAATGACACACACACACATGACGAACCCGCCCCTCCCGATCCTTAGTAGATTTTTTTAAAAAATACCCGACAAAAACAACGAGCTTAACAAGCCAAAGAACACTCCACATACTCCCAGCACCACGGCACCACATCATCCCAGCACCACCACACCACCAGACACCACACGGCACTACGTGGTGCCAGGACCACGCGTACCACGTGGTACGCACCACGTGCACCACATATTTGGGGGACCATAGACCCTTATATACTACTAACGTAGGCAATGAACTGATAGGGTGAACGACCTTGAAGAATATGGCTTTTGTTTGAACAATAAAGTTTTCGGTTGACGAATAAGGCTTGCATTTGAATCATAAGGATTTAATTTGAAGAATAAGGTTTTCAGTTGTAGAATGAGCTTTTAATTTGACCTTCACCATCATCAAGTGCCCTGCGGCTGGCGTAAGCGTTCATGGCTCTCCACAGATCTCGGTCTTTGGTGTTCTAGATCAACTCTGCTGATGATATTCCTCCATGCCACCGTCTCAATCTGTCCAGCATTATTTCTCTTTGTCTGCCTCTGCCTCTCTTCCCCTCAATCTTTTCAGTTGTCATGATGTTCTCCAGTGCCTCTCTTCTCATCACATGACCAAAGAAAGCTGTTTGTCTCTTTCTTATTGTTGTATACAGTGTTCTAGTTTCATTAGCCACTTTCAGACAATCGTTGCTAGTTACTCTGGCAGTCCAAGGAATTCGCAACATTCGTCTTAAAAACCAGATCTCTGTTGCTTCTACGTTCTTTCTAATTTGTTCATTTACATTCCAAGATTCACTGCCATAGAACAGAACAGGTGCTATATAGCATTTTAGCACTCTCTTTCTTGCATTCATTGATAGCGACTTATTGCATGAGATACTCTTCATTTTCTGAAATGGGGCCTTTTCCTGCCCTATTCTGCTCTTAATCTCTGTTGTACAACTTCCATCTGATGTTATAAGTGCCCCTAGGTATTTAAAATTATCCACTTGGTTGAGAATTTATCTTTCTATTTCTATGCCACATTTTGGTGTCCCCATTTTCTTTGATATCACCATTGCTAATGTTTTCTTGATATTCAGGGACAGCCCTTTCTATGCACTCTCTGTTACTACAATGTTCAACAATTGTTGTAGGTCTGTTGCAATATCCGCCACCAATACTGTGTCATCTGCATAGCGTATATTGGTTATATTATATCCTCCGATTAGTATTCCTGGCTTCTCGTTGATCTCTCTCATTATTACTTCGCTTTATAGGGAGAAGAGATCGGGTGACAAGACACACCCCTGTCGTACTCCTAGCTTTATCTGTTCGTAACTACCCTCTTTATTTCCCATTTTAATTGCTGCTACTTGGTTCCAGAATATATTCTTTATTATTCTTAAATCATTCACATCAATGTTGATATCTTCCAACATTTTAATCAGCTCATCATGTTTTACTTTATCAAATGCCTTAGTATAATCTTTAAAGCACAAATATGTCTCTCTGTTTCTCTGTTAAACTTTCTATAAGTGTTCGTAATATATATATATATATATATATATATAATATATATATATATATATATATATATATATATATATATATATATATATATATATATATATATATATATATATATATATATATATTGCATTGTTTGTACCCTTTCCTTCCATAAAACCATACTGCTCTTCACTAATTTCCATGTTTATTTTTCTTTCTTGTTCTTCTCATTATAATTCTGAGTAGAAGCTTAGTGACATGGTTTATGAGTTAATTTTACGAAAATCTTCGCATTCAATTGCTCATGGTCTCTTTGGTATTGCTATAAATACAGATTTCAGCATATCGCTCGGTAAATATCCACTGTTGTAAATATAATTCAGCATTTTAGTTAATATATCTACCCCAAATTCTTCCAATACTTCTAATTCTTCTACTGTGATTTCATCTAGCGCAGCTGTTTTTCCTTTCTTCACATGTTTCATAGCGTCAGCGACTTTTTCTTTTTAGAATAGGTGGGCCTTCTAAGTTGCTTTCTTCTGTTAATTCTTCTCTTTCTCCATTATACAATTCTCTCTTATATACTCATTCCACCTCTTCATTATAGCACCTTCCTCCAATAATATATTTCCTGTGTTTGATTTCATACACCCTGTTTTTTTAAATGTTTCTTCCTGTGAGCTCAATGATTTGTCTGTGCATACTTTTTTGATCTTTAATGAAATTCAATTCAATTAAATTTTTTTTTTGCATTGCCCATTTAACCAACTTTCTTTTGCCTTCATACATTTATCTCCTATTTATTTATCTTAGCATACTCTTGTTTGTCATTTTTATTCTGTTTCCTTTTGTCCATCAGCATTAAGATTTCTTCATTCATCAATTTTTTTTCTTAGCTTTTTTGGTTTATCTCCGGTAATATTTATTTGCTAGTTTGATGAATAGAGTCCCTTAACATTTCCAACAGTTCGTTTATATTCTGTATTTTAGCTATTGCATTGTACCTATGTTTCACATTCACTCTGTATTGTTCTTGAATTTCTTTATCTAATTTCAGAACCTCTTTATTAAGTCTCACGTTCTTAACTAGGTTTTCCCCTCTCTTTAATTTTACTTTTGTTTGTCCTCATAGTGGTACATGATCACTATTACCAGCAGCACCAGGTATTGTCTTTACATTACTTAATGCATTTCTAAATCTTTTATTAATATGTTGTCAATTTGGTTGCGTATTTTCATATTAGGGCTTTTCGAAGCGTATAGTCGTCTTTAATTGTGTTTAAACATGTGTTTCCAATTATCATATCATTAATATTTGCCATTCTATTAGTTTCTCTCCTCCTTCATTTCTTGTACCTAAACCATAATTCCCCACTATATCCTATATTTTTCCCTTTCCTACTTTTGCATTAAAATCTCCCAGTATTATTTGTGTGTCTTGTGATCTAATTTGAGCTATTGCAATTTCTCCTTCATCGTAAATGTGTTGTATTTCTTCATCACTACGGCTTGTTGTTGGTGCATATACTTGTATAATATTTATATCTATTGGTTTCCCTCTGATTTTGACAATTACAACTCTATCTGAAATACACCAGTGTCCATTCATAAATTTGGCTGTTTTTTCATCAAATATTATTCCTACACCTTTTTCATGTGTGTCCCCTTCAGAATAAATTATTGTAATAATTTTATAACTTGACCTTAGCATCCCAAAAGAGGTAGCAAAGTGGTGGTAACTGCGCTAGCGAAACATAACCGCTCACGTTTTTTGGCGTGGCACATGATGATGAATAAAGGTTCTTCTTGATGTGAGCCTACATTTCTACGTACCTGTACTAGCTCTCATGTTACTACTACGTTGTTCTAATTCCAACACGCTATTTTACTATGAAACGTTTGTTGTCATTGTCATATAATGTATTTCTAAGTAGCTGTCTTAGCTTGCCACATTTTGGTCTGCTTTCAGAATACTCACTGTGTTTCTCAGCATTTTATAATTTCCCTGGGCTTTCAGTTATCAGACAAGCTGTCACACTGCGGTTACCTTGATGAGCGGCTGTGGAAATTTTTGTTTATAAGTGCCCCACCAGCGTAGATATATATATATATATATATATATATATATATATATATATATATATATATATATATATATATATATATATATATATATATATATATATATATATATATAGAGAGAGAGAGAGAGAGAGAGAGAGAGAGAGAGAGAGAGAGAGAGAGCCATTTCTTAATAATTCACAGCTCTCTACAAACCTTGACCTTGACTCCTCAGCCAGTGACTGCCCTATGCAATCACCGCCCGACTTTTACTAGAAAGGGTTACAAACTAGACATAACCCACTCGATTGACAGGTGTTTTGAAAACCGTCTTTCGCTTATACGGGGTAGAAGTTTCATTTCATACACCAGCCGGTGCTGCGACGAAGGGCTACAGTCGTGCATACTGAATCTTCGGGCGACTTGCGTAATCTAATCCATCTACTGTTAAAAAGTTAGGGTGGCAGATACTTTACTATAAGAAACGACGTATGACTATACTATATACAATCAGGGTGAACACTACACCCTCACTCCAACTAGCTCAGTCTCCTCTTACCAACCTAAACAAAATTATTCTATCAGATTTCCATGCTTGGACTTACTAAAACTGATTTGATTCTATATACTTCGCATGAACCTTTGTTGCGACACCTAGACAAAATCCCGAGTCTGAGATATTCAAGGTTCATATTCTTGACTATTGAACAATAGAGGAGAATGGGGCCCAGCTTCTATGACTAGAATATGGGTGATGCACAAAAGTGATCCTCATTCCAATCGTAATATATGGCATACTGAATTCGAATATTCGGGCGACTTGCGTAATCTAATCCATCTACTTTTCAAAAAGTTAGGGTGGCAGATACTTTACTATAAGAAACGACGCATGACCATACTATACAATCAGGGTGAGCACTACACCCTCACTCCAATCAGCTCAGTCTCCTCTTACCAACCTAAACAAAATTATTCTGTCAGATTTCCATGCTTGGACTTACTAAAACTGACTTGATTCTATATACTTCGCATGAACCTTTGTTGCGCCTTAGCTAAGAGTATAAAATGTTGTTTATAAACTAACTAATACGACATTAAGATTATTATGATCGTGTTTATGACACTACGCCTTACGCACATAGTCACTAATACCACCTTCTTTAATTTTTACTTTGTGTATGTTTTCATTTAGAGATCTGCAACCCACAACCCTAATCTGTACCCTGTGTTGGAAGTTAGTGTTTAAGACACTAAGCCATACCAACTACAACAAATAATAACTGCCATCTTTAATTTGTACTTTTTACGGCTTTCATTTGAAGATCTGTAACCCGTAATCCAAATCTGCTCCCTACTTAGAATGCTAGTGTTTAAGTCACGAAACTATTCCCACTACAAGTAATAATAACCACTATCTTTATTTTTAAAATTCTTTTACGGTTTTCATTTGAAGATATATAAGCCGTGTGATGCTATTGTATAAGTCACTAAGTTACCCTACAGAAAATAATATCCGCCATCTTCAATTTTTAATTTCCTGTTATCCGTCCCCACTAAATATGTGTGTAAGACACAAAGACCCCCTACAGACCATAATAACAGACGTTTCATTTTTTTAAAAGTTGTAACATCCCGTGTGATAACAGTCTTTAAGTCGCGCTCACTACAATCAATAACAACCACCATCTTTACTTTTATTTTTTTTTATTATTTAAAAAAGGGCGTTAACATGTAAAATAACCGTTAAAAATGATAATAACTTTTTTGACGTCACACCAATAAAGACGGATCTTTATATTTGTTCCTTATTATACGATATGACCATTTCTTTTGTTCACTCATATTCATCTCTGCAACCCAAGTAATTCTATCTTTGATTTACGTGAATCGATTTATTTCAGAACATGTGTAATGTGTTTAGGATAAACAAAGAAAAACTGTAGATGGTGCTGACGTGGCGGTTTGTATACAACGCCACCCACAATCTGTTGACCACATAGCCAACTCCACTCATGCACAGACGCCTACGTAGATAACACAATGCACGCGCAGACACCCACATAGACAATGCAACGCATGCGCAGACACCGACATAAACAATGCCTCGCAAACAATCACCGCAAGTTAGCTCCCCTTAGTAACGAAAACCAGCAATAATTATCTCCCCCGTGTACCAATAAACGGCAATTATTATCTCCCTTTAGTGATGAAAACTATTTAGCTCCCCTTAATAATGAAAAACCGGAAGTAGTAGGTATCTTTTGGTGGGGAAAATTGAAAATTCTTGACTCAGTTTCGTAAGGATTACTGTGACGCCACATTGCCGCATATAAGAAAGTATTTCAGGATTCAATCCTGAAATAACAATCAAAAACCGCAGATATAACTACTACTCATTTCGTGCAAGCCTAAGCAATACAGTACTCTGTACACTTCTTTCAGACCAAGTCATGCATTGTACACTTCTTGTAAACCGAGAAATATACTATACTATGAGCGGTTTGTCTATTTTGCAACTTAACGCGTCTGGCGTTCATTGCCTAGAATGGCAGTGTACGGTGCAACCAACAGCGTCTTCCCACTTGTGAAAATTGAACCTGAAAGACGAGTTTACACCCTTGATGCGTTTTGTTTATATGGTGCTAGACTCTTTTTTTAATAGACTAAGCGAAACACGATGAATATTCTGGGCACCCTGCCACCTTGACTTAACAGAACATTTCCTATCACCCATATTAGATTGTGTCCATCTGGGATACCAGGATCATTTTCTAAGAATTCTTATGGGGCTTTGAACACATGTCCACTGTAACGGCAAGCAAACGTTCCAACCCCTGCGCTACAGGGATATTTATCATGAATTCTGAATTACAATATTCCAAGAAATCGATGTAATCACATCCTATGTTTTAATTCTTTGTCAGCATTCACCGATTTTTCTTTATGTCGTCGAACAATAAAGAGAATTACGGGAATCTTAAATTATATCCGTATTGGCTACATAAAATGTTTTGGGTAGTAAAGGTGATTTGTCATACTAACAGACAAATATTGTGAAAACATAAATACATGATATGGCAACATGAAGCAAATGGTGGAAATTCTAAACAGAGCAATAATACAGGCGGCCACTGAGTCTATTCCAAGAGGAGCGAGGAAAAATTACAATCCATACTGGACTGAAGAACTACAAATTTTGGAGGACAAAGTTGAAGATGCCAGGAAGACAGCAGAGAGAGAACAAAAAACTGAAGCGAACATCTCTCTCAAAGCCATCTCAGCAAAATATAAAAGAACAGTAAATCAAACAGCAAGAGATTGTTGGAGGGAAAAAACAGAAAACCTGAATTTTGACAGGGATGGAAACAAACTATGGAAACGAGTGAAAACCATGAACAATGAAGGACCTAGAAACAAACAAATAACATTTAAACAAGGAAATGCCTTGCTTAAAGGAGAAAAGGCTGTAAATGCCCTAATGGAACACTATGCCAGTGCAAACCACACTGATATTACAATCGAACAGAAGAAAGCAATCAAAGACAAACAGATACATCATAGTAATACAGAGACAGCAGCAGAATATATGATGGCAAATCTAAAAATAGAAGAAATGGAACAGGCAATGAAAACCCTAAAAAAGAAGAAATCACCAGGAAAGGATGGAATCACAAATGAAATGCTAATAGTAGGCACCAATGAAAAAAAGAAACTACCAGCAGTCCTAAATTACAGCTGGCACTGAAACTCTACTACTGGCCCCTTTTTGTTATTATAAGTCTACTTGCCCCTCACAGATCCTAGACCTCTACCAACTCCCCTACCTTATGGACAATGAACTCCGAGGAATCGTCCGAAACCACATTCAATATCTGTAGAAAAGAACTTGTCAAAATAAACAAAGTTTATTCTACCCCAGAGAAACAGGTAGGAATTGAACACCCTGATAGAATATAATCTATTTACAAATATAAAGGATAGAGTAGAGACAGAATCAGAGATGAGTCCAGATTCATCATCAGGCTGAGATGCAGATTTGTTGTAGATGTTCCGTTCAGTCGGTCCGGCACTCACCCGGCTCCCTCCCAGTATGGTTGACTGGAACCTTGGTGACCACTCCGTCCCAAGAGCTCGGATCGCTCTCTTTCAGGTTCTCAAATTACTCTGATATTCGGCACAGTGTGATTATTCCCTGGAGCTGGCTGGTACATAACTACAGTCTTCTCCAAGTTGATATTGAGCCCAAAGTTGGCACAGGCATGTGAGAAAGCTGAAACATTATGTTGCATATCCGCCTCTGAGTTGGCATACAGAGCGCAATCATCAGCAAACAGGAGCTCTCTGACGGTGTCGCTGTTAATTTTGGTTTTAGCTTTCAGCCTTCTGAGATTGAATAACTTTCAATCAATACATAATCAATGAATACTCAACCTTGAGTACTGCTAATTAGTTATTCATCTAATTAGGGCATCATCTCTATGTTGATAGTATTAAAGCATGTGTATCAGTCCAATGTCAGCTGGCCCAAGAACAGCCCGTCGGACAGATTAAGTACCGAGAATGTCGAGTCTGATCATATGTCTCACATACCCCTATTCTCATAGTTGCTGTTGCTAAATTAAATAGCTGCTCTAGTTCTAATATTCATAAGAACTAAATATCAAGGAGAGGAGTCCCTGGACCCCACCCTTACATCATACATATCATAACAATAGTGATCACCGTAATACTACTTGGGATACAGTAATAATACCTGACCACGTATCTATGTACACTGTCCATTTCGCTGGTGGAGAATCCTTCCCACCCGGTAGCGAAACACCTCTTGCTTTACTCTTACTTAGAGTCAAGAAGTCATTCCTGTGAAAACATGTTTTCACCTACATGTTCAAAGGCACCACTCCAGTTCTGGCCCCTTCCCAAATGGATTAGCTTTGGGCCCTGGCCGAACTTCACGGCTGGCCTGGTTTGCCAGTCATATACTTCGTCAACTTGCACTCAGTCCCCATATCCCATTTGTCCCCGTGCCTCATTCAACCTCCATTCGTCCTTCCATACTTCCATTGCATTAGCACTCACGTACTCATGCTAGTATGTAAAGAACAGGACAGTAAAGAGAAGAATCAAGAACACACGTTTACATCGCGACGGTAACACAGTCGGATCGCCTCGAGCTCCTTCGTCGTTCGGTACATCGTTCATGTTAGTACCACACAACATTACCTAATATATATGCCACCATAATAGCTTATATATCTATAAGGCACAAGCTGAAGAACACAGAATTCCACTGTTCCATGAAATGAAATCACTATTAAGTTAACACACAAAATAGCTACATCATT
>JACEFZ010008483.1:27500-41546 GCA_014155875.1 Cepaea nemoralis
TCAGAGACTGATAAGAGGGAAATCATGGATGGCTCAGGCGGAGGATACGATCAGTCAGGTGTGCCTTGTGGAGAACATTAGGCGAGGAGAGGAGTGGGTCAGAGTGCCAGCGGAGCAGTCAGACTTGTGCAGAGTTATAATCACATTCAGCAGGGAGTGCAGGGAAAGACCAGCAGGGGCCACGGAAGTGGAAATCCAACAACTGATTCAGGATAATACTCGCCCGGGTGATGTGATTATCTACACAGACGGTTCGGCGTTGAGAGGTAGGAGAAGTGCCTGCGGATTCTTAGCAAAATCTAAGGGTCGACGTTTGGTGTAGGAGAGCCTGGCGTATGATACCACAACATCTAGCATAAGAATGGAGGTGGAGGCGGTCAGTGCAGCTTTCCGCTGGATGGAGAACACGATACATAGACGCATCGTGATTGTAACTGGCTCAGAAAGCATGCTGAGGAGGGTGAGGACGGGCAGGCTTCGTGCGGAGTGGCTTGCTTTGCTTCGGAGGTCACGGATGCATGCCGGTGTACTTGGGAATGAACAGGCGGACAGATTGGTTGGCTCGACAAAACTTGGTGGAGTATTGATGCATGACAAGGCAGACGTTGTTGCGGCCTTGTGGGAACACGTGTACACCTCGGAGGAGCAAATGGATCACCATAGTCTGGCAAGAATGAGGCAGCGAGGAGTGGTGACGAGGGGATCTGGTCGACGCTCGATGCTCAGAGGAAAGGCGAGACGGACATATAATCAGATTGCTACTGGAACTATTGGTATTGGAACATTTTGCTAGCTGCTGAGGATGGGGACGGAGCGCTTATGGGAATGCCCCGAATGCTGTGATGTCGGTTCCTAACTCAATCAGTCAATCAATCAATCAATCTCTATTTCTTTGTGTTCAATCTCTCTCCCTCTGTTTTTCTCTCTCTCTCTCTCTCTCTCTCTCTCTCTCTCTCTCTCTCTCTCTCTCTCTCTCTCTCTCTCTCTCTCTCTCTCTCTTTCTCTCTCTCTCTCTCTCTCTCTCTCTCTCTCTCTCCCTCTCTCTCTCTCTCCACCTCTTACTGTCTGCCTCTCTCCCTCTCTTTCTTTCACGAACAGTCGAAAGTTGCTGGGGTTGACTGCTACAACCTGTAACGAATATGCAACTAACCTTCATTTTTAAACATAGGGCGGTCGCGAACCTATGCTTCATGGGGGTGGGGGTGGAAATGATGGCATAAGACTAGATCAGGAAAAAACGGTCACACATTAACACCATGGACAGACAGAAAAACCAATGAACAAGTCCTTCAAGAAACAAATGAAGATCGTAAACTGATTAGAGTCAGACGTAGACAGTCAAAATTTTTTGGGCATGTTATGAGAAGAAATGAATTGGAGAACTTGGTGACAACTGGCAAGATCGAAGGGAACAGACCAGGGGGGAAGACCTAGAAGTAAATACCTGGATGGCTTGGCCTTGTGGCATGGTCGAGACAGAAACACGGAGCTGATCCACGACTCTGGTGATCGAGTGAGATGGCAAAACATGACCGCCCACGCTTATCGGCATGGCACATGATGGATGGATGGATTAACTGCAACATTTCGTATGAGATTATAGAATAAATACGTGAGGACCACTGCTAGTTTATGTATGTGCAACACTCAAGATCTTGAAAAACAAATATAAAACTGTACATAAGGAACACATTATTAGTGGCGAATGAGCGACGCGGAAGGTTATTAATATTTCAGTGGCACGGTAGTGGTGATGTTTTCAACCAGAAGGGACATATTAACACAGTGGTTCTCAACCTTTTTTGGCCCGAGCCCCCCTTCACCATATTTTCCTCCCCCCTTCCTATCAAAAACTTGGCCCGTGCCCCCCTTCACCGTATTTTCAGAACGTCATCCCCCCCTTTCATATTTCCTATCTAAAAATCCCCATACCCCTACACAGTATACGTAAAAATGGAAGGTAAATTTAATAGCATATACTAAAACAAGTCTAGACATCCACATAAAACATGATTTGTGGGTCTACTTACTTTATAAAATGAATTTTAGAAGGATGAGACATACATAACTGTAAAGTATGAAGGGAAAAATAATATCAAGTAATCGGTTCTTGTATTAACGCGATCGTGAAATGGTCTTCATCCGGAAATCCTAAAATTTCCCCCTAGGGGGAATTCCCCACCGGTTGAGAACGGGTAGCGGGGTAAGGGTAGCCCCTATCAAAGGAGAAGTAAGGCGCCTCCTTCCCTCCGCTAGCCTACTGGACACCCTTGGGCAAGGTGGAGTACCCGTTTAACCCCCCGATCAGGGTTACGTGAAGCCATGGGTGCAGGTGGAGGATGAAGTTGGAGAGCAGCCGACAGATAGTTGTAGTTTATAGTCTCCACCTTCACGACGGTAGGCAGAGGGTCACTGTTTTGAGGAGACAATGGCTACGGTCACTGACCAGTATGGTCACTGCTAGGCAGGAAAGCAATGGCAAACTACCTTCTTTATAGATGCCAAGAAAATCATGTTGTGTGGACTCATTTATAGTCAGAGAAACGGCCTAAATGGGTGCTCCATAGGAGCAGCCTCGCCCGGTATGGATAGACATGCGCAACAGGTGACTCCAGACCGTCAACAAGCTACTAGGTGCAAAAGATTTATATCACTGAAAATAGAAACTTGGAATGTTGGAACAATGAACGCAGATGGAAAATTAGAAAACATCAAAAAAGAAATGGAGAGAGAGAAGATTAACATATTAGGAATATCGGAAACGAGATGGAAAGGAGCAGGAATAAGGACAGGAGAGGATTGTAAGATTATTTACTCTTGGGGAGAAGAATAGCAAAGAGGTGTAGCCATTATATTAGATAAGCAAACATCAAATTCTGTCAAAGGATATCGGGCTGTGTCAGACAGAGTTCTATTAGTAAAATTAAACGGAATACCTTCTAAAATAAATGTCATTCAAGTATATGCCCAAACAAGTGAATGCAGTGAAGAAAGTATAGAGGAATTTTATAATGACATGGAGTCTGCTTTGAAGAACTGTAAAAAATCAGAAATAAATATCATAATTGGTAATTTCAACGCAAAAATAGGAAAGCTAAGCGATGGATGCAGTGTGGGCAACCATGGTTTGGGAGAGAGAAATGAAAGAGGATACAGACTTGTAGAATGGGCAAAAGAACAAGAAATGGTTGTAGGAAACACCTGGTTTAAACAGCATCCTAGAAGATTATGGACATGGAGGAGTCCAGACAGCAGGATTAAAAACCAGATAGATTACATCCTGATTAGCAAAAGGTTTCAAAATGCGTTAACAGTCGTAAAAACAGTTCCAAATGCAGACTGTTACAGTGATCACAGATTAATTATAGGCACATTGAGGGTAAAGTTAAAGAAAGTCAAGTATACAGCAGGAAACCCTAAATATGACTTGTGCAAATTGAAAACTGACAAAGAAATACAAGATAATTTTAACATAAAAGTAAAGAACAAATTTGATATATTGTCTGATCTAGAGATCCTGTTTCAAGATGTAGATGATCAATGGGAAACATGAAGAATTCAATCAGTTGTGCAGCAGAAAATAACTATTCCAAAAGTAAAGAAAGTGGGCCGTAAGACATGGATGACTGAAGAAATTTTACAACTAATGGAAACAAGAAGACAGAACAAAAATAATCCTGCCAAATATGAAGAAATTCACAGAAAAGTCAGAACCTTATGTAAGGAGGCAAAAGAAACATGGCTTGAGAAAAATTGCAGAGAAATTGAAAAACAACACAACAGTAACAATGCGAAACTAATGCATAAAAGAATTCAGGAGCTTACTAATCAAAGAACACGTACATCAGCAGGCTGCCTAAAGACAAAAGATGGAAGAGTCATAATAGAAAAAGATCAGATCTTACATGTATGGTCAGATTATGTGAAAAACCTTTATGACGATAACAGAGACGAACAGTATGATGTCCAAAATAATAATGAAGGACCAGCAATTTTGAAGATGGAGGTTCAGAATGCTCTTAACCATATGAAATCTGGCAAGACCCCCGGTTCAGACAGCGTCACAACAGAAATGATTAATGCTTTAGAAGAATATGGAATAGATAAAGTTACCAGTCTGCTTAATACAATATATGATACTGGAAATATACCTCAGGAGTTATGTAATTCTGTATTTATTGCAATCCCAAAGAAATCAGGAGCCTTGGAATGTGATCAACATCGAACAATTAGTATAATGAGTCACATCACGAAGATTTTGCTAAGAATTATCATGCAAAGAGTTAGGAGGAAAATACAACCTGAAATAGGAGAAGAACAATGTGGGTTTGTGGAAGGCAAGGGTACAGTAAATGCTGTGTATATACTGAGAACCGTAATCGAACGTTCTATAGAAGTAAACAAAGATCTACACCTTTGCTTTATTGACTACACAAAGGCTTTCGATAAAGTGAGACATGTCAACATGATAAGGATGCTTGAAGATCTACAAATTGATGGAAAAGACCTTAGACTTGTAAAAAACATATATTGGAAACAACAAGCTGCCATAAGAGTTGATAATGAAGTAAGCCAATATCAGCCTATTAAGAGAGGTGTGAGACAGGGATGTGTAATGTCTCCAGATCTGTTTTCCCTGTACAGTGAAAGTATTTTCAGAAATATTGAAGATATGGAAGGAATCAACATTGGGGGACGATGCATCAATAACATTAGATATGCAGATGATACAGTCTTGATTGCAGACAATGAACAGGACCTGCAAAATTTAGTAGATGCGGTTGTTACGCACAGTGAACAACTAGGGTTAGAATTAAATTGTAAAAAGACACAGATTATGGTATCACTAGGAAGAACGAAATACCACAATGTAATATACAAGTAAATGGGAATATTCTTCAACAAGTGAATAGGTACAATTATCTCGGAACAGTAATAACATCTGATGGGAGATGCCTTGCAGAGATTAGAACAAGAATCGCCATGGCAAAAGTAGCCTTTAGCAAGATGGAAAACATACTGACCAATAAAAAGATGTCAATTGAAACGAGAAAAAGAGTGTTGAGATGCTACATAGAACCTGTACTCTTATATGGATGTGAAGCTTGGACAATGAGCAGTCAGGCTGAAAAACATCTGATGGCTGTAGAAATGTGGTTTCTGAGGAAAATGCAAAGAATACCATGGACAGCCAGAAAGACCAATGAACAAGTTCCTTCAAGAAACAAATGAAGATCGTAAACTGTTTAGAGACATTAGACGTAGACAGTCACAATTTTTTGGGCATGTTATTAGAAGAAATTATCTGAGAACTTGGTGACAAATGGTAAGGTCGAGGGGAACAGACCAAGGGGAAGACCTAGAAGCAAATACCTGGATGGCTTGGCCTTGTGGCATGGTCGAGACAGAAACACGGAGCTGATCCACGACTCTGGTGATCGAGTGAGATGGCAGAACATGACCGCCCACGCTTACCGGCATGGCACATGATGGATGGATGGATGAGAACCACTGTATTAACAGGAGTCGAAAAAAATAGTCTCCGTACAGACGCCACAAGGCTGGCTAGAACAATATAATAACGATTCTTCTTCTTCTTCTTCTTCTTCTTCTTCTTCTTCTTCTTCTTCTTCTTCTTCTTCTTCTTCTTCTTCTTCTTCTTCTTCTTCTTCTTCTTCTTCTTCTTCTTCTTCTTCTTCTTCTTCTTCTTCTTCTTCTGCTTCTTCTTCTTCCTTTTCTTATCCCCCTCCTTCTTCGTCTCCCTCTTCTTCTAATTATCATCATCTTTCAAGTCTTTCACTGTCATCTTTCACTGTCAAGTGAAATCTCTCATTATCTTCATCTCGATCTCTTTGATGATAACACTGACAAGTGAAATCTCACAATGAAACAACCGGTATTTGATGTTTCTTAAAAGCCCCATAGAGTATAGATAACTAGTAAGATCGATGGGAAGAGAACAAGGGGAAGGCAGAGATGTAAATATCTGGATGGCTTGACCACATGGTATGGTTGAGACAAGAACACAGCTGATCCACGATTCTGGTGAGAGTAAGATGGTGAAACACGACCTCCCACGCTTATCGGCATGGCATATGATGAATCCCTGTTGTAGAAGAGTCAAAATGAAGCACAACGTGAGAGTTCGGGATCAGCTGATAATCGCTCACGAACATCCCATGCTTGTTGACAGTGAAGTGGGTCATTCAAGGAAGTTTATCATTACATACTTCCTGGACTTCTCATATTCCATGAAAGAGATGTGAACTTCCCAAATGCGGTTTTTAATGTCATTATAGTTGCCATCATCATTAATGCAATCATCAGGTTAGGCAAGTCTAAGGCTGGCGTTTATGTTGTCTGATAGTATAATTCTACTCTTCCCTGTTCTCATCCTCATCATCATCATCATCATCATCATCATCATTTCAATCATCAGGTTAGGCAAGTCTAAGATTAGCGTTTATGTTGTCTGATAGTATAATTCTTCTCTTCCCTGTTCTCATACATATCATCATCATCATCATCATCATCATCATCATCATCATCATCATCATCATCATCATCATCATCATCATCATCATCATCATCATCATCATCATCATCGTCATCATCATCATCATTATCACATCATCATCATCATCATCATCATCATCATCATCATCATCATCATCATCACCATCGCCATCACCGTCATTAATGCAATCATCTGGTTAGTCAGGTCTAAGGCTGGCGTTTATGTTGTCTGATAGTGTAATTCTACTCTTCCCTGTTCTCATCATCATCATCATCATCATCATTTCAATCATCATCATCATCATCATCATCGTCATCATCATCATCATCATCATCATGATCATTATTATGGCATGGCAGAACGGATAAGAGCCCTCGCTTTTAAACATCCGGTGTCCCGATGCCGAGGTAGCGGGTTCAACCCCTACACCGGTTAATTGAACTAAAATGTTGACTTCTCGTCCTTGACTTGGCGATGTAAATTACAAGTACCTCGGATGTCTGTGTGGGTTCGCCTGATGGCGAGGAAAACTGGTTAATGGAAAAGTGTTTTTTTTTTCTTCTTCTTTCTTTCACTTGAAATTTGTCTATAACTGAATGCTGTCTCTTGTGTGAATGTAATTGTCTTCTTTTTTTTTTTTAGTTCACTCAGTGGTCCATAGAGTTTATCTTCCAATGTTGTTTTTCTAGGCCAGAAAGTTTCCCTAGATGTGTTGTATATTGGGCAGTCTTGGAGTATGTGCTCTGCTGTCTGCGATGCCAAACCACATGTGAACATGGCTGATTCACCAATATAGGGAAAGCGTGGTGCTCACCAAACCGACATTCCATATTGTGCGAAGGGGCGCAATTGGGAGGGTACAAGTATATTCCTGGTGCGAGGAAATGCAACCTGAAGACTAAATGTTATGGCAGGGCAGACACGACCCTAAGCCCCGGTCGACAACTGGTCTAGGATCGAAGCTCGGACAGACGGACAGTTAGAGCTTTTCTTTGCTGATCCTGCAGCTTATCTTGTTCCAGATGTATTTGTGTTATCTTTCCTCTGGAGTAAACTAGGCAGGCCGAGAGAGAAATCATGCTACATGAGCAACTCATGGTCTCCACGATTCAGCCTAGGCTTTGTGCTATAATATAACTGGCAAGAACGAGGGGAAGAGAACTGGGGGGGGGGGCAGAGAAGTAAATACCTGGATAGCTTGGCCACGTTGTATGGTCGAGACAGGAACGCTGAGCTGATCTACGACTCTAGTGATAGAGTGAGATGGCAAACCATGACCGCACACGCTTACCGGCATGGAACATGATGATGGTGATTACTCCATCCTTGGCCTTACCGCCATAGGTTGTGTTTATTATTGTGACGAGATGAGCCTATATCACTATGCAACCATCAATAATAGTTGCTTGCTTGCTTGCTTGTGTTCGTTGGCTTGAGCTCCAACGCGAAGTCCTGTATATCGGATGAAGGCATCCTATTGTCCAACATCAGTGTGATATCATACAGGACCTGAGGTTTGCGTGAGTATCCGTTGTCCCATGTCTGGCTTATTGGTGTGCAGACTGGTGGTTCCTCGCCATACAGGCAGACACTCTCCGACTTCGGAGGAATGGGCGATCCTATTGACTTTAGCCAGGAACCCGAAGGGACCTGTTGCCCAGGACGCTCGACGAGGACGCGTCAATAGGTCTTGGCCAGTATATAACCCGGCCCTGGTGCCTTGGAAACACCTCTGCGTCCCATCAATAATAGTAATAATACTACGTTAGGGGATTTACTATTTACATTCTAAATCTCGTATAGCGTAAATATAACCACTACTGACGTCATTACTTTGACAAGGACACTTTCTGCACTAAAACTATACCCCGCTGTTTTTGGGGCGGCATTTATTCCACGTCATCAATGTAAATGACGTCTTTTTGTGTGTGTGTGATTTGCTTTCTCTATCTTGCGCTGACTTATTCTGCTCTATGCAGTCCATTTGACCGGAGATATTATTTTAACGACACCCCAAGCCATAGGAAAGTGCGATCTCCACGCAGTACTGTAATACAGGATAGGAAACCTTATCCACTTCCGCCGCGCACACACACAGAGTAGACGCTAGAACAAAGACGTGGGAACCATCTGCTGTCTGACAATCGCATCCCATCCTGTCAATAAGAGCTTGCTTGCTTGTGTTCATTGGCTTGAGCTCCAACGCAAAGTCCTGTATGTCGGATGAAGGCATCCTGTTGTCCAACATCAGTGTGATGTCATACAGGACCTGAGGTTTGCGTGAATATCCGTTGTACCGTGTCTGGCTTATTGGTGTGCAGACTGGTGGTTCCTCGCCATACAGGCAGACACTCTCCGACTTCGGAGGAATCGGCGATCCTATTGACTTCAGCCAGGACCCCGAAGGGACCTGTTGCCCAGGACGCTCGACGAGGACGCGTCAATAGGTCTTGGCCAGTATATAACCCGGCCCTGGTGCCTTGGAAACACCTCTGCACCCCATTTCTGCGCAAGACTGGGGGAGCCTCGCTGCTGCTGTTGCTATTGCTGAAACCGGGAAGACGGTTATCAAAATCTGATTCAACGTGAGTGGAACCGGAACATAGAATCCGGTGGAGCATCAAGTATCTGGTTGGACCTTAACTCCCACACTACCACAGTAGAATCGCACTAGCCAAAATCAAGACATATCAGGTTACTCTGCGTCACTCTGTGGTCTGCGAGCATATGTGTCTGTAAATGTGTGTGTGATGACTACTTACACCAAAGTAGGCTAGCAATTACTTTTATGTTTGTACCAAATTTGACAGCCAAGTATCCATAACTATAGTTCACATGTTGAACTCAGAACTTTTGTGGTTGTATTCTTTTTATTAAAAGAACTTATTATTGTTTTATACTTGCACCACGTACTCCACTCTTGATCAATTTGAATGCCACGTGTGCGAGTGAGTGCGTGAAAGTATTTAAAACAGGGGGCTTACTACCAAGACAAGAGAAACCGACCAGATAACTTAGACACTCGTGTTAGGTCTTCCTACATACACGAGTGTTCTTCATCTTCTGCCTTTTGTCAACCAAGTGAATCCCAGTCTCTTCTATCGGGATCATCCATTTAGACATTCTTATAACAAGCCATAATTTCTAGAGACTGTCGGCTAACTCTTGGGTAGGATTTCTGCCTGTTTTTAGTCAAAATACTCAAACTATCGGCGACAATTACGCCTATTTTTGTAGCACGGTGTAATACACTATCGCCTGCCAAGACAGCAAGGTGACAGTGACATCATTTACATGGCACACGATGATACCACCAAGCAACGCACCCAATGTTCATTAGCCACTACATTCGCCTTTTACTGGTCTTTATCCCGTCTATTCCAGCCACACTTTATATGAATCCACTCGTTTACAGTTATGTCATTGACTCTTGTTTGACATAAGAGCTGCGGGAACCCGGTAGTAAATATGCCATCGTGGAGCCAGCACAACAAGAGGTATCTGATCATGTCTCTTGGTCTCGCTAAATCTCTATGCCGCTCTCTATCTCTCTGAACTTCTCTCTGCCTCTCCCTCTCCCATTGTCTCTGTCTCTCTGCCTCTCACTCTCTGCCTCTCTCTATCTGCCTTTCTCGTTCTGCTTCTTTCCCTGGCTTAGACTAAGAATTATGTTCCTGTCATCTGCCTCTCTCTGTCAGTTGGTCTCTCTCATTCTCTCTCTCTCTCTCTCTCTCTCTCTCTCTCTCTCTCTCTCTCTCTCTCTCTCTCTCTCTCTCTCTCTCTCTCTCTCTCTCTTCTCTGCCTCCCTGTCTTGCCCTTCTAGTATAATGCCAGACACAGTAAACGATTAAATATATTACACATTCCGAAGCCTAGGATTGACTTATACAAAACAAGCTTAACGTTCTCTGCAGCTCAGCTGTGGAACAATCTTCCACAAGAAATCAAAGACATCACCAATCCCTATACATATAATCGCAAGTTATTCGAACACTATCTCAGTACGGATTACCCTCCCCCTTAATAATAGAAACAATAATAATAACAAAACCCTAGTATAACAGCCAGTCCCCTTTTGGTAGACCAGTATATGTCACATAGCCAATAACAAGTCTCACAACATGATCTAATATTACTGAGTCGTGTAGTATTGATGTTCTCATTTTGCCCATGCCTTTATAATGCATCGGTCTCTGTGGCTAAGGGCTTGCGAACGCGGTTTTGTGAGCCCGTATACCCGGTTCGAAACACAGCGGTGCTGGTTTTTTTCGAAAAAGGTACAGGAGCCGGTCGTTCAGAAAGCAATGGCAAACTACTGAAAGTAAAATTTGCCCAGAAATCATGAACAGCGAAAACGCTGGGGTTGACTGCTACGTCCTGTGAAGGACACGCAACCTAATTTTTTTTTAATTTTTTTTTTTATAAAGCATATCTTTTATAATGTTGCTGTTCTCTGTTAGCCTTGGATGATGTATGAATGAAATAATGCATGAAAGAGTATGATAGAAGGGCATAATGTTAGACGGGCCTGCGTGCCCAATTCTTAACCCTTTGAAAATAGAGTTTGTTCGTTTGTTCGTTCGTTCTTCTCTCTTTTTCTCTCTCTCTCTCTCTCTCTCTCTCTCTCTCTCTCTCTCTCTCTCTCTCTCTCTCTCTCTCGCTCTCTCTCTCTCTCTCTCTCTCTCTCTCTCTCTCTCTGTCATGGCATGCATAAGTGAAGGGACAAGTGGGCCTTCTAGATGTCTTAAATATAGATAGAAGACCAACCGACACTCGACAGATGACCTGATCAATAACAGGCAGGTCGGATTTACTTCGCATGACATGTCATTGGACATGTTCTCAGCTACTTCCGATTGTACTGATATAGTGCCAACGTAGGGACACAGAGGTGTTTCCAAAGCACCAGGGCCAGGTTCTATACTGGCCAAGACTTACTAACACGTCCTAGCCGTGCGTCCTGGGCAACAGGTCCCTTCGGGGTCCTGGCTAATGTAGTAGGATCGCTGATTCTTCCGAAGTCGGAGAGTGTCTGCCCGCACGGCGAGGAACCACCAGTCTGCACACCAATAAGCCAGACATGGGACAACGGATACTCAGGCAAACCCCAGTCCTGTATAACATCACACTGATGTTGGACAACAGGATGCCTTCATCCGACATACAGGACTTCACGCTGGAGTTCACAGTTAGCGAACGCAAGCAAGCAGTGCCAACGTAAAAAGTAGGGTTGGGATAACATGGTTGCCATACGGCTGGCACCCGAAATTGACGTCAATGGAAATACGTAGAGAATCCCAGAAGCCGAAAGCTCAGAGAAAATAAGAGATGAGTTGTCAACAGAGAGAAACGTCATTCTGACGTCACCGAAAAACAAAACAGTGACTTTCTGGAGTTTGGAATGGCAGGCTGTGCTGGAAACTATGAAGACATTCAAACTGGTGAAACAACAGTCTTTCATGGATAAAGTGGCTGGAGTATGAGTTAAAGATATGATAACACACTCATATGAGATGTTGCTGAAAATAAATGAACCGACTGCCGAGTAATTTTGATGGAATTCAGAAGCGGCGAGAAATAGACTTAGGGAAAGAGAGAAGAGTAAAGTAAGTTAGAACTAATTCAATTTACAACAGTATTGTAACAGTTAACATTACATACAAATCATGATATAGTTACCGCCCACCCTGTCAGCACAGGCACGGTAAAAATGGAAGTATTTATTTGTTACTAAGCAAACCAGTTGAGCTGTGAGAGAAAATAAACAGCGCTTGATGTTCGATTACTTATGTCTGCGACTCGATCTTATTTCTTCTTTGGATTTTTCAAACCAAAGGCGTTGTTGAAGTTCTGTTGAAGAACGATCCTACAGTTACAGTTTCCTGTTAAAAGTTCAAGAGTTAGTTGACAGCAGCGTCATGGCAATGGTCCACAATCAAATAAACAAGTGTTATAATGTAAATGTTCACACACTGAGCAATGAAATTGCTGAAAATATCGCGAAATTAAATACATAACTATGGCCCTGGTGTAGCGATATATCGTCCTTCTGTCCAAATAGGAGGTCATATTTGGCGCTATATTATCCTTCGGCACTGAATCAGTTTGAAAACTTCCGCCTCGATGTGGATGCAAAACACATGGCGATCGGGCCGATAACCAAGCGTGCAGCCACTGCGCTTAGCCCCCCCCCCCCCCCCCCCCCCCGACATGCATAATGAAGGTCAACTGGACCTCTCGGGAAGCATCGGTGCAGCTAACCTACGCGACATTAGGCGGATGTGTCGACATTCAACAGTGCAAACACCCGACAACGGGCTCAACTATAACGGGTGAAGGATGAATAGTCTCTAACTTCCTGGTTTGTGTCTCACATAAACAACAATAACACTATGGGAAGCACAGTTACGCCCTCCGTGTAATTAACTTCGCATGACAGTTTAACAAACTTGATGTGTGTTGGCGAAGTTAAAGAGATCTATCAAAATTGATGTTTTGTTGGGGAGTTGAATAGATCTATCAAGATTGATGATTTGTTGGGGAAGTTGAATAGATTTAACAAACTTGATGGTGTGTTGTGGAAGCTGTTGTGATCGACCCCAAAAAAAAAACGTGATGTTTTGTTCGGGAAGTTTTTGTGATCTAATAAACAAGACGTATTGTTGGGAAAGTTCTTGCGATCTAAGAAATTTGATGTTTCGTTGGGAAAGTTGTTGAGATCTAAAAAATTTGATGTTTTGTTGGAAAATTGTCGAGATCTAATCAACAAAACGTTTTGTTGAGAAAGTGCTTGCGATCTAACACATTTGATAGTTTGTTGTGGAAGTTGTTGACATCTAATAAATTTGATGTTTTGTTTGGGAAGTTGTAGGGATCTAATAAAAAAAGACGTTTGTTGGGGAAGTTGTTGACATCTAACAAATCTGATGTTTTGTTTGGGAACTTCAAGAGATCAAACGACTTGATGGTGTGCTTGGGAAGTTGTTAAGATCTAATACATTCAATGTTTTATTGGGGAAGTTGAAGAGATCTAACAAGGCGGCAGTTTCCAAACAACGAAGCTGAGCGCAATTTGGCAGCAGAACGCGTTTGCGTTTGGTTTTGTGTTGGTATCGGCGTCAGTCGTTCAGGAAGTAATTGCAAACTACTGAACAAAGAGATTCGCAGTGGCATAAATTCTGGTGTTGACTGCAATGTTCTGTAAAAAGGTATACACAAAAGCAATAGGTAGGAGTAGTAGTAGTTGTAGTAGCAGCAGCAGCAGCAGCAGCAGCAGCAGAAATAGTAGTAGTAGTAAAATTTTGTTTGTTTTGTATTGTAGTAGTAGTAGTAGTAGTAGTATTAGGGGGGGGAGTTTTGTAGTAGTTTGTTTGTAGTTTGTAGTTGTTGTTGTTGTTGTTGTTTGTTGTTGTTGGTTGTAGTAGTTTTAATTTGTAGTAGTAGTAGTAGTAGAGTAGTTAGTTTGTAGTAGGGGGAAAAACCCCGTTTGTTAGCCCCGTTAAAGGGAAATAAGGGGGGGAGTTGTTTTG
>JACEFZ010008484.1:0-40598 GCA_014155875.1 Cepaea nemoralis
CTTGGGGTGTTTCATTGATTTTAATGGTTCACTTGTGTACATCGTGAAGTTATAGTTGTTGTGTGTGATTTCATTTCATTCTATGGAATTCATCAATATGTGATGTTAATTCATCGTGTGGAGTGTAGTTTGTGTGTTTCCATACTTGGAAAATGATGTGTGGTGTTTCATCGATTTAATGGTTTGTTAATGTATATGTGACGTCGGAGTTGTGTCGTCTGAGTTTCATTCTATTGAAGTCATCCTATATGTACTGTTAATTCATTATGTGAATTGTGGTTCATGTTTCCATGATTAATCATGACTTAGAATATATATTTGGAATGTGGTCTTTGACGTAGAGCATTGTGATTGTACATGATTGATCTAAATATCAGCAGAGAGAATAGGATATCATTTCTGTGCTGTTTCCATTAGATCAGTGTGCTGTTGTAGATTTCAGATAAGGAATCAAAATATGTAAATTAAGATAATACATGCTAGTGAAATTTATGAGACAAGCATGCCATGCAGGACATGGCCAAAAGAATTTACAATTCTGTCTTGAAGGATTATTCACTCCTTCTCACTGTCATTCACAGAGCCTGCACCCTGATCATCTGTAGCCGTAGTCACGACTGGTGATTGAGCTACGAACCACTCACTTGATGCAGCAGAGAGTGGAGTCCATACCACGATCCAGTCAGCACTGACAGCTTACCATCCAGGAGGCTAAGGATTATCAGATGAGTGGCTACCCACCCGTTTGCCACTGCACCGCAATCACCAAATTTGTCTGCCATCGGCTAAGAGTCTATGATTATATCCTCTAGCTGAACATTATCTTGTAGAAATTGCAGGGATCTGCGTATCTCTTATGTGTCAGTGAGTTCCCAGTGGGGCTCACGTAGTGTTCTTTAGGATTAAACGTTATGTTATATTTGTAATTTTAACAACTGCGTCTGTCTTTATAGACTTAGAATTAGCTTCATCAGATTTAGTGACGAGTGAAAGGACTACATCTATACTTATCATTCTGTCTTATCTCCTGTTGTGTGAGAATACATTAGGCAGTGGGGGCTCATTTTTTCATCCAGGCACGTTAGCAGGAATCACTTGTCATACTGTCTTCGTTTGGTAGCACAGTTCGACGTCATAACTTTCCGCCTGGCACTGTTTAGAAGTAGTGATCCATTCTGGGACTTTTGATAATGTCATCAAGCGATGCTACAGGCATTATGGGATAAACTTCTCTCGCACCACACAAAAAGATTTGTCAGTCGTACGAGAGGAATTGATTACACATTTTTATTGCCACTGGCTCTTACAATACATCAATGCACAAAACTGTCTCTAATGAATCACACATGAATACACAGAACTTCCTATCACTAGTCGTCCCTAGCCCTACCGCTAAATCTATCTATTCATCTAAAGAAATACACATCGACTCTAAGCGATGTGTTCCCTTCGAAGTCTGTCCCCCGTCTGACAATTCTCCGCGTCCTGATTACACAGTACGCGGAGGGACCTCGTGCGCACTTCGGCTTTTGCGTGCTACCTCAATCAACACGCTTAGAGTAGTCAGCCTACTCTTGAGTTGTATTCTAGTTCTTGGTGTCTATTATGTTGAGGTGATTATACCGTGACCAGAGTGCTTACTCTCTGGTTGACACTTCCGTGTCTCATGAGAGAACTGTTGACAGTTCCCCTTCCTATCTACTCCCTACACCTACCCTGCCCTCTTGTTGGGGCACTGGGTTACCTCTAATCTACTTGAGGTAGACCACTCATTCAGGGTGGTCTTCCCTCCTATCTATTCTGGTCTTTGACACACACCCTCCCCTCCTGTGTTGCGTTACAAACTTTGACTCATGGTTGTGACGCAAGAGGTTTCTAAAAAATTAGTGTATCTAATTTTTGTCAAAGACTACTGATAACTTGGTTCTGGGTAACTCAATAGACCTCTACTGACTATTGTCACAATGTAGTATTACTTTACTTGGCTACTGGTGATCGCCACAAACTTGTCTGGTTGGCGTGAGCCCTCTTCTCAATCGCAATATTATATTTATTAGAGGTTTGTCTGAACCGGACCATTGTCTTATAAGACCTGCCCTCAAATAGCAAATTAACTCACTACCCATACAAAGTTGACTTTCTTAGGATCAACACACGAATTGCTTCATGTCCCCCATATAATATTAAACAACCCTTGCACAAGCTGTGTGCGACAGGCTTTACCTATCTCGCTTCCGCGTGTAAAGTTATCTTTCACTGTTAAGTTAGTGTTTCGTTGTCTATTGTGTCCCCTGACCCGGAGTTATCTCCCATTGTTCCACAAATGTATGCACTTTACATGTTTGTTTTCCTGGTTGTTTGCGTGTTTGGATGTAACTAATAATATAATTTACCTTCTAACATGTGTGTCTGTCTATCATTTGTATGTAAGTCAGTTTTCAAGTGCCATAATCCGGTTAAATGTGGCCACAAACAAGTGTATAACACTAATTCGTGACTACGTTTCCGTCTTATGAGACTTAAAATACTTTCCTTAAGGTCTACACTAAACTACACACAACATATTCGAGACAGTATATTTCAACACTGAAAGCAAACGCTTGACGCAGACAAATAATAAAAAGTCGCGCTGAGCGGCAGAAAAAATCCGCTGGTTGTCTTCACTCTCCATTGTATATTTTCCATTTTCTCTCACTTTCACACTTCTGTCACACATCTTTTATTCTCCCAATTATTTAAAAACCTTGAAGTGACACTGTACAAGTTTGGCTCAGTTTGAAAAAAGTTGAGCTTAATGACTGTGCGTAACTTACTGCACGAGTCATGTATTTACAAAATATTTACATGGATGAAATAGGGTTGATAGTTTGTACCCTGATAATACTAAACACTACATTCTACCGAAATACTAATACTAATTCTATATCTATATATATTCTAATTTGTTGCACAAAATTAACCTAATTTAAGGGAAGTAATCTAACTAACTAAAAAAAATGAAACTGATGTGAGATGAGTTATGTACCTTTCTGAAATGAGTAATGTGAAATGTAACAAAATTCTAATTAATGGGTTATTTTAAAAAAATGTTTTAATGTCTAAAGGAAAAAATATGATTGATAATTTTACTATACATGGTGTAAATGATGTATGTTCAAATGTATAATCCTATATGGTATAAACTACTTGTAATCTTAAGTGATGAGGTTGTTAAAGTGTTTATTAAGATGGAATGAAATAAAGTGAAATGAAATGAACTAACTGGTACTGTTCCTATCTTACCTTTTTATCCTCGTCTTTAATTAGCTGTTATTAAATTTAAAGTTACCTTATCCTAAGTAAGTGGGTAAATTAGTGATTTATCTAAACTACCAAAAAAAAAAAATCTATCATATTCCCTAATTCTATTCTAAATCTATATTAAAGTAACTAATCTAACTATAATTTATCACTATATTAAAAACATGTTATAATACATATCACAATAAATAAATATATATACATGGTATTTAACTACCTCAGGTTAGTGGTTGCCATAACGTTCAGAAATTGCTTTTGTTGGCACAGTTCATAGATACACACTTGTCCTGGGTATATTAAATAGACTACACAGTCATACTTGTGTAATGGGTATTCTTCCACTCGTAGAGTCCGCTGGTGTCGTAGACATGTATATTCGTGTCTGTTATTTACGCATTGTTCTGACACTGCTCTTCCCTGATTAACACAGTTGATTCACCGGAACACAAATGGAGCATAGTAAGTAACGAGCTGTCTATGTACACACGGTGATTCACTTGTTCTTGGAGCACAGTTCTTATTCTGCTGTCTATGGACACATGGTGATTCACTGTTATTAGCACACAGTCCTGATCATGATGTCTATGTATTACATAGGATATTTTACACAGGATATTTTAGTGTACTAAATTACATTATCTTAGACTACATTTTCATGTGGAGTATCAGGTATTTCTACCTCAGATGGTCGACTAAGGGTATCAGCAAGAATGTTGTCCCTACCCTTAATATGCTCTATACTAAAAGTATAATTTTGTAATATTAACGACCACCTGTAGATGCGGTCATTGCGATGCACCCCACTTTGTATGACCGTGATTGGGGAGTTGTCGGTCTGTACTACGAAGTGATTACCCGCTAGAAATCGATGTAACTTCCTTACTGAATAGATGACACTTAGGGCTTCCAACTCTGATATGGAATATCTGGACTCAGCAGGTGTGATCTTGCGGCTCACGTAGCAAATTGGATGGAAGATGCCATCGTAAAACTGGCCTAGTACTGCAGCGATGGAGATCGTGCTGGCATCTGTCCTAAGATAATAAACGAGCCTAGGATTAGGCAAACGCAGAATTGGTACATTACTAAATAGGAGTTTCAATTTTGACAATGCAGAAATTAATAATGCATCTTTGACATCTAATTTTACCTGATGCTTTCAAAACATTTGAAAATACACTCGTGATTTCAGCTAAGTTCGGTATGAACTTACTATAATAATTTACTAAACCCAAAAGGCTCCTGACCTGCTTCTTTGTTGTAGGCATGGTCAGGTTCATAATTTTAGTAACAATTCTATTGTCAGTTTTTAGTTGACCTTGTGAAATGACATGACCCAAAAAATCAATTTCTTGTAGGCCCAGTTCAACTTTGCTAGGTTTGACAGTGAGACCGAAGAGTCGCAACCTATCGAAGACATGTCTGAGTTTCAGTAAGTGTGTTGTCCAGTCATCTGTATGGACACAAATATCATCTATATATGTCACCGTATTCGTCACTCCATGTAGTAAATCTCTAGTTAGGCGTACGAAAGTGGCAGGAGCGTTACGAAGTCCGAAAGGAAGAAACCGCCACTCGTAAAGACCTAAAGGTGTTGAGAATGCAGTAAGATGGATGGATTGAGTCTGCATAGGGACCTGCCAATATCCCTTAGTAAGGTCTAATTTAGAGAAGATTTTGGAGGTGGACATATCAAGAATAAGATCTTCGCAGGAAGGAATTGGTTCTGCGTCGATCTTAGTGACATTGTTGAGTTTTCTATAGTCCACACAGAGACGAATTGTGGAGTCCTTTTTCTTTACCAAGACGATTGGAAAGGAGTACTCAGATGTAGATTTCTGGATGATTCCACTAGCTTCTAAATTAAGAATTTCCTTATTTAGACTTTCTCTGTAGCTAAGTGGGATAGAGTACGGCCTGCATTTGATAGGCTTAGAGTCCGAAAGAAGGATGGAGTGCTCGATCCTGTCCGTCCTACCTGGAATGTCGGAAAATATGTCCTTATACTCCTGTTACTAATTCTAATGTCTGTCGTCGTTGCTCTTCTGTTAGTCCCGGTTCTAACCGTATACAATCTAATGTCGCAGTCTTGTCTACAATTGGAACAGGTAGTTCCATCCCGTCGTCGTCTACCTGATTCAGTACGGTGGTGGTGCTAAGTGCGTTTTCTGTATGCTCACTAAGTGTATGCATGTCGTCGTCATTGCCAGTCTCGCTAACTAGTGTAGTTGCGTTATGTATGTCTGTCGTCTCATCAATAGGTGTGGGTGCATTGTGTTCGTCTGTCTCTAGTTCTGTCTCTTGTCGTGAAAAGTAGGGTTTCAACATGTTGATATGAAATATCTTTAAGTGTCCGTTTATCGATATTTCATAATCGACATCTGAAATTTTTCGTACCACTTTGAATGGCCCTTGCCATGAGGTCAATAATAAATTACGTTTGTCTGGGAGTAAAAGCAGTATGTCTTGATCTGGTTCAAGATTAATAGTCCTAGCACCTCTATTTGCGTATTGGCGGTAGATTTGACCCTTCCTCTCCAAAGCTGCCTTGGCTATGATACACGATTTCATAATTTTATCTCGTGTTTCTGTTACCATCTCATAAGGTGTTTTAGGGGTTGGAATTTCAATCGCATTAGTTACTAACTGATGGTAAATTGTTAGGGGTCCACGTGGGTTAGCCCCGTATACTAACTCAAAAGGTGAGAAACCCGTGCTTGAATGGGGAATCTCCCGATAGGCGAACAGCACTGTTGGCAACAGTGTATCCCAATCAGATGGGTTTTCTGCTGTCACCTTAGCCAGCATATGTTTTAGGTCTCCGTTAATTTTCTCTACGATTCCATTGCTGGCTGGATGATAAGCTGTTGTAAAATGCTGTTTAATTCCTAACATTTTTGTAAGGGCTTGCGTTGCAGCCGATATGAATTGGGTTCCACGGTCGGATAAGATGGTACGTGGAAATCCGAATCGTGAGAACAAATGTAGAAATACATTGGCAATATCTTTGGAGGTGATGTATTTCAAAGCTACTGCCTCAACCCACCTTGAACATAGGTCTACTAGCGTTAAGATGAAGCGATTTCCTTTGCTGGACACCTGGTTCAGGGGTCCAACAATATCCACCGCCACACTCTCGAATGGTCTAGAGGCCAGTGTTGAAGGTTGTACTTCAGCTGTAGGATGTTTACCCTTACGTACTAGTTGTTGACAGACATTACATGAACGACAGAATACTTTTATGTCATTACAAAAACCCGGCCAGTAAAAATGAGCCTGAATTCTGGCCCTGGTTTTGTCGTATGCAAGGTGACCAGCAAACGGTGACTCGTGTGCAATCTTTAGCACAGTTTGGCGGTGTTGTACAGGTAACACCGTTTGCTGAATCTCATGGTTGTCAGTTGTATAATAACGAGTAAGAATCCCATTATTAAGTCTAAAGAACCATGATGCGTTTTTTGTTACTTTAGCTTTTTCTTTTAACAGTTTTAGATACGGAGACACACTCGGATCAGCTTTTTGCTGGTCTATAAACTTTTGTCTGGTGGTATCATCCGTGCTAGTTGGTGATAGCAACAGTAGTCTTTCCTCCTGTAGTGTGTCTTGGTGTTTAACAGTATCTGCTCTGGTTGTTGCATTTGCTGCATTTAATTTTTCCCATGCAGCTATTTCTTCGTTAGTGCAATGCTTCAACTTGGGGTAAGCATCCCAAAATTAAATCAGTACAAGGGTTATCTAAAATAGCACATGTAAAGGTACCAGAAAGGAAAGGAGTGTTAATACGGGCTCTTGCCAGCGGGTAAATTTCGATATTACCCGAAAAGGTTCGGCATTTGACTGAGTCACCTGTATAATCATTTGGGTTCACAAATTCCTTTCTAAGACCGATAAGAGTGCTTCCACTGTCAAGCAAACATTGGCATGGTATTTCATTGACCAATGCATTGTGGAACACCAAATTGCCTCTGGAGGCTAATGCTGCATTTGCACTCTCAGTGGAGAATGGCACTGTATGTCCACATTCTAATTTTCCGTCTGCATGAAATTGGTGACATCGCTCACAACTGTCAAAGCTTAAAATATCGTTTACACAACAAACATCTTCAGATTGATTAACAGGTAATTCATTCTCGACCTCGCACTCAGTCTCACTCCCACTATCAGAAGATGTATCAATTAACATTGCACTGTTGGCCTTCAATCTTTGACGGCCTAGGCACTTACTGGAATAATGCCCGTAGCTAGAACAGAAAAAACATTTGACCGCACGCCTGTATGCATTTCTCTTGTTTTGTTGTTTCTTAATGACCATCTCAAGATGTGTCGGATAGTTTGGTGATTTATCACACATAGCGTAAGTATCATGAAAAAGTTGGCAATACATACATTTAGGCAATTTTTGATCTTTCTTGTCGACTCTCTGAAATGGTTTTTTATTGCTACGATAACTTTTAGGTTGGTCCTTAACAAAAGAGACTATTTCAGAGTCGATGTTTGATGTTTTAAAAATTTCCCTATTCGAGGAAAAATATGCGGAGCCTTTCTTCTCGAATTGTTCTATTGTTTCGATGTCTGACTGCTGAAGGAACTTAGCGAAAGGAGTTGGGACTGTGGATATGACTTTATCCATGGCTATTAAATTTTTAAGTTTTTCAAAGTCCTTTCCTATTTTTGCTGCGTTAAGCCATCTATTCAGCACGCTTTGGACATTCGAGACATAATCGATGAAGGTCTCACTTGGTTTTGGTTTTAAGTTAGAAAATTGCACTTGATACCCAGGGGCATCAAGTAAAAAATGTTGCATTACCCTATCGTGAATGTACTGATAGTTAGATCTAAGATCAGTTGGTATTGATTCAATAACTTTAAGAGGCTCCCCACTGAGGTTTTTCATGTAGATCATGGCCCACATATCGATTGGTACTTGATGGTATTTCAGCTGATATTCGACATTTTCTGTCCAAGCTGATATGGAATCTTCTTTACAGAATGGCTTAATAATATGTTTGTATTTATTAAGTTTATTCTCTTCTTGCTGACTCTTTAGTTTTGTAGCGGAGATCTCTAAGTGTGAATCTACTTCTATACCTTTCATCTTTAACTGTGTCTCTGATTCAATCTGTATTTGTTTTTCTTTCACTCTTGCCATTTCATCTATCTCTCTTTGCTTTAACTCTCTCTCCTGATCTAATTGTTTTTGCTTTAATTCTCTCTCCTGATCTAATTGTTTTTGCTTTAACTCTTCTCCTGATCTATTGTTTGCTTAATTCTGTTATTTGCTGTTTAGTTTCTTCAGCTAATTGTGTCATCTCATTTTGGTGTTGTCTTTCTCGTGCACGTTCATCTCTATCAGCATCTTTTGCTTCCCTAAATTTTTGATCAGCATATTGCTCTAATTCCTTTCCAGTGTGTCCTAATTCCTTGCCTGCTTGTATGCAATCAGCTAACGTTGACATAATGTTGGATAATTAGCTAGAGTTGATAGGCACTCCACTATTTACTCATGTTTATTCGATATGTTAAGATTTTAAATGCCTGTCTACAAAATATATTATTTAGATTACACCCTGAAAAAGAGATGCATTATTAATCATATTGCATTCAAAAATAATCTGAGTATACTCATCTTAACAATCCAGAACAATCAGGTACAATCGTTTGGCACCTCAGGTACAATCGTTTGGCACATCGACATACACCTCGTGTTACTTCTCTAAACCGCTCTTGTTATATCTGGTTTACAAGAGCATCAATAATTAACCATTTGCAAACGACATATGACTTTAGACATTTGTTTGATATTTACAATTACATGCCCCAGGACAACACAATGTGGTATAGTTAATAGTAAATGTCACTGTCCTGTCTTCGTTCTAATATCTTCTGCGTTCCTTAACTATTGCTGTTTAATCTATGATAGTGCTGTGCAGACCGAATCTTATTTGCATAAAGAAAGTAGTGCCATCGTGACGGTAGAAAATAGAAAATGTCTACAAATAAATAAATAAATGCTTTAAAATAAATATAAAGGAAATAATAATGTTTAAATTAATAAATATATTCAATAAATAGCTTGTATAAACCAATAATACTTAATATAATTCAAAGATTCAGGCGAGCAGCCGCTTGGCGATTTGTAAACAATCTGTCGCTGATTGCCAATGGCGTAGGACAGCTGTTTGTCAACCGCGATACGTCACAGGCGCAGCGCTATTTTTAGATTGACAAAATCGATATTGTCGCCGGCTCATTTTTTGTGTATTGCTCCGCCGTGAATCATGTTTCATAAATACTCATAAATAAACAAATAATTGTCGAAATAAATGATGCAAAACTTATAATAATAATACTTACAAATCAGAAGAAAACATATTCATAAAGCACAAAACATTTCAATAAGCATAAATAAACGGTAATCGGTCACGATGGGCACAGCTCGCATCTTGTTCTAGTCTGCACACGCCATTTTGCACTAACACAAATTAAACCCTGTGATTAACTGACAGTAATACTCTTTTAGAGCCGTGGGTGAGTGTTTTAGCTTGAACAATTGTCCAAGCCACACTTCTGACACCACTTTTATCCTAGCCTGTCATCAAGCGATGCTACAGGCATTATGGGATAAACTTCTCTCGCACCACACAAAAAGATTTGTCAGTCGTACGAGAGGAATTGATTACACATTTTATTGCCACTGGCTCTTACAATACATCAATGCACAAAACTGTCTCTAATGAATCACACATGAATACACAGAACTTCCTATCACTAGTCGTCCCTAGCCCTACTGCTAAATCTATCTATTCATCTAAAGAAATACGCATCGACTCTAAGCGATGTGTTCCCTACGAAGTCTGTCCCCCGTCTGACAATTCTCCGCGTCCTGATTACACAGTACGCGGAGGGACCTCGTGCGCACTTCGGCTTTTGCGTGCTACCTCAATCAACACGCTTAGAGTAGTCATCCTACTCTTGAGTTGTATTCTAGTTCTTGGTGTCTATTATGTTGAGGTGATTATACCGTGACCAGAGTGCTTACTCTCTGGTTGACACTTCCATGTCTCATGAGAGAACTGTTGACAGTTCCCCTTCCTATCTACTTCCTACACCTAACCTGCCCTCTTGTTGGGGCACTGGGTTACCTCTAATCTACTTGAGGTAGACCACTCATTCAGGGTGGTCTTCCCTCCTATCTATTCTGGTCTTTGACAGATAATCAGAATTTGAAGAAGAAGAAACCAGAATTGCGAGCCATTTGATCGCTTCTTCAGCAGTGGTTAGATTCTCTATTCGTAGAAGTCTATTTAGTATCTACTTTGGTCCAATTCCATCCTAGTAGTATACGTTACGTGACAAGTGGTAATAATGGGTGGTATAGATATTCTGCTTTAATCTTATCATTTATCAACTTTACCAGACCTACATTTTTTCCAGTCAAAGCACAAGCTCCGTCAGTTGTAACACTTGCCATCTTGTTCCAAACCAACTCAGTTCTTTCAATATAGTTAGTAACAGCATTGAATATATCATGGCCTGTGGTTGTGTCTTTGATTGACTCAACACTCAGTAACTTTCAGTGAGTTTAAAAGAAGTGTTTATTCCACCTATAAATATCAATAATTGGGCAGTATCATGTACATCGGTACTCTCATCCAATGCAAGAGAGTACCACAAAAATTGTTTACTTGCATCTTGAAGTTTATGCATCAAATTGTCACTGATCTTGTCAACAAGTCTGACCACAGTTCTCCTTGATAAAGTAATGTTGTCAAATCTGCTTTGTTTTGTTCTGGACACATAATGTTTGCTGCATCTAACAAACATTCCTTGATTAAATCGCCATCAGAAAATGGCTTATTCTGTTTTACAATTCTGTGTGACAGCATAAGACTAGTTTCAGTTGCGACATCTTAAATTGAAGACTGTTTAGTGAAAACAGTTTACCGTTTATCCAAATTTTTCACCAACTCAAGGCATTTCCTTTCTTTCTCTTCAGTCGTTAAATTGTATCCGAAATCGGAATGTTTTGTTCGATAATGTCTTTTTAAATTGTACTCCTTGAAGACAGCCACTGACTCACGACACAACAAGGAAACTGATTTGCTACCAACTTTTATAAAGCAGTACTTAGTTGTCCATTCATCATTAAAAACACAGCATTCATCTTCAATCTTACGTTGGTTATTGACACTCATCATAACGGTACATGAAATTCTGTAAAATTCAACAAAATAACTTAAAAAAGAATTTAAAATTTTTATTTCTAAATGCCCTCGCGGGCCGCATAAAATCCCTTGGCGGGCCGCATGCGGCCCGCGGGCCGTAGTTTTCCCACCCCTGGTTTAGACTATTCATGTGGTCTTGTAATTCAGCTTCTGATTTTGCTATTAGTGCTTGGTCATCCGCAAACAGGAGTTCTCTAATGGTTAGATTTGCAGATGATTCTTCTTCTGTATTCTCGTCATGTGGTATTATTGCTGTCTCTGCTTGGCTGGTTTCTTTACATATGTTGTCTATATATGTTATGAACAAGAGAGGGGACAGGACACACCCTTGTCGTACTCCAGATCTTATGGTGAAGGGTTCTCAGTGTCCTCCAGTTGCTCTCACTATGCATTCACTGTTGTTGTATAAACTTCTACATAGGTTGGTTAGATGTGTACTCACTCCATATTGTTTAGGGTTTCCCACAGCTTGTTTCTATCTACTCTATCGAATGCCTTTTCTTGGTCGACAAAGGCTAAGTAGAGTGTTTCATTGAATTCGATTGATTTTTCTATACGTTGTCTAAGAGTAAAAATGGCATCAGTAAACTTAAAAAACCTCAAAGACGAGACAGTGAGGGAAAATTATGAGAAAGAACTAGCTGAAATCATTGTGCAATTACCAATAGAAAGAAAGACAGTGAAGAAGACTGGGAGATGTTCAAATCAAGCATTTTAAATACTGCAAAAATAACATGTGGAACCACGAAAAAACGCAAAATACGGATAAAGAGAATAACAGGTTGGTGGAACGCAGAAGTAAAGAAAGCTGTAAAAGACAAACAGGAAGAATATAAAAAGTGGCGAAGAGCAAACAGGAATGCGATTATATAGAATATAGAATAGGGAGAAGATATGTTAATAGAATAGTAAAGAGGGGGGAAAAGACTGGGAAGAGTATGGAGAAACCCTAGATAAAAACTACAAGGAGGCAACTAGAAGCTTTTACACAATGATAAGTGCAATGTGAACTAGAGGAGAACCCTTTGATCCAACTGAACTAATTAACAGCGAAAATGTAGAATCAATAAGTGAACGACAACACATCCTAATAAGATGGAAACAGGCTTCAAACAACTTCTCAACATCCCATCAGATGTCACAGGAATTAAAGAAACCGACACAGATGCCGCCGAAGAACTAGAACATACTGATAGAAGAAATTATAGAAGCCGTCAGATTAGCCCCATTGAACAAATCACCAGGACAAGATGAAATACCAAATGAACTAATTAAAGCAGCAAGAGAAGTAGGAACAGCATGGCTACATAGACTATTCAATCATGTTTGGGTAGAACAACAGACACCACGAGACTGGGGAAACGCCATAATTATCCCAATTTGGAAAAAAGGCAGTAAAAGAGACTGCACACAATACAGAGGCATTTCACTGTTGAGTCATACTGGGAAAATGTTTTGCAAAATTCTTGAGAAAAAATTACGGACTATTATAGAACCCCGGCTAAGTGAAACACAACTTGGATTTAGAAAAAAATAAAGGATGCACATTTTTGCTCTTAGACAACTCATAGAAACATCAATCGAATTCAGTTAAACACACTACTTAGCCTTTGTCGACCAAGGAAAGGCATTTGATAGAGTAGATAGAAACAAGTTGTGGCAAATCCTTAAACAATGTGAAGTGAGTACACATCTAACAAACCTATGAAGACGTTTTACAACAACATTGAATGCATAATGAGAGCAACTGGATGACACCCAGAACCCTTCACCATAAGATCCGGAGTACGACAAGGTTGTGTCATGCCCCCTCTCTTGTTCATAACATATGCAGACAACATATGCAAAGAAACCAGCCAAACAGAGACACATGCACACCGCATGACGAGAACACGGAAGAAGAACCATCTTCAAATCTAAACCATAAGAGAACTCCTGTTTGCTGACGATTAAACACTAATAGCAAACTCCTTGGGGGGTACGGGGTGTCAGGCATTGGTAGCACCTTTGGTAAGGATGGCTCTCATGTCCTTTCAGGACCCATTCCCCACTGGTCCAAGTCTGACACCCAGCTCGTGCCTGTGGCTCCTAGTAGCTGTCAGCATGCGACAGCGGCCAATCCCCGGGCAACAGCTGTGAGAGGCTGGCTAACCCAGGCATGGGTATCCGATTTGGTGTCAAACCAAGAAGTAAACTAGGGTATGCCTACCCAGCATGTGAAGACAGGATTCGGCAGACTGCGCGGAAGAAATCATTCCTGATTCAACGGGCAAGACGGCGTTTACCTGCAAAGCGTTGTGGAACGTAATGAGCACGGCAAGGCACGTAGAGCGCCCTGGTCATCCACTGCACCTGTATTCGTCTCCAATCGTCTCGACTTGTCTTGCCACTGGACTCAGATGGACTCAGGCGAGAGAGTGAGGTCGACGAATTGCGCAACTCTTCCTCACTTTAATCCAAGTCATCGCACAAGTCATTCTTCATCCAACGTCACTTATCACCTTCAAGCCCTGTGGCGATGGGCGAGCGGCAAAGCGGCAGGCGTGGGTACGCTGGCAGCCGTAGTCGCAGACCTGCACACAGGCGGCTCAGGCCATATGGTCGTCTTCTACTGACCGGAGCAGCAGTGGGATTCGGCAGCCCCCTGAGCGACTGAGCAGCCCTCTATAGGAACACACTGCTCACCTCCATAGCATGAGGAAGGGGCTAGAAATGGTGCCCTAAACATTGTCTGCTTCATCACTACCTAACCAGCTAGCCTCGGTTGGTGGGTACCCTAACTGCGGTCGACATACAAAGAAAGATAAAACAAGCAAAGCTAAAAGAGTAAACCATATTCCCTTAACAATTGGAACTTGGAATGTACGCAACCTACTTGACAGAGACGGCGCGTCGGGTCCAGAGAGACGAACAGCACTGATTGGGAGAGAGCTGGGCAGGTACAACATCGACATTGCAGCCTTGAGCGAGACACGACTTGCAGAAGAAGGCCAAATCTGTGAAATTAGTGCCGGCTACACATTTTTCTGGAGTGGAAGGAAAAGCGAGGAAAGACGCCAATCCGGTGTGGGATTTGCTATTAAGTCGGCCCTGGTCGGCAAATTAGCTGGATTTCCAAAGGCTATAAACGACAGGCTCATGACCATGAAGTTGCCTCTGCTGAATGGAAAGAAGCACGCAACCATTGTGAGTGTCTACGCACCAACTATGACCAACGAAGATGATGTCAAGACCAAGTTCTATGAGGACCTGCACAATGTATTAACATCTGTTCCCAAAGGAGACAAACTTATACTCCTTGGGGATTTCAATGCCAGAGTAGGCACGGACACCACCTCTTGGAGTGGCATTATTGGAAAGCATGGAGTCGGAAATTGTAACAGCAACGGACTCCGCCTCCTTCAGACATGTGCCGAACATGATCTCCTGATTACGAACACAATTTTCCGTCTCCCCATGAGAAATAGGACATCGTGGATGCACCCTCGCTCGAAACACTGGCACCTCATTGACTATGTCATCGTCAGGAGGAGTGACAGACAAGACGTTCGAGTGACAAAATCCATGTGTGGTGCCGAATGTTGGACAGACCATCGTCTCATTGTCTCGAAAATGAACATCCACATCAGGCCACCACGGCGGCGTCCTCAAGGGGCGAAAATGCAAACAAAGCTAAATGTCACCCGCCTAAACAGCAAGAAAATGCAGCAGTCGTTTGAAAATATGCTGGAAGACCGCCTCAAGCCCAATGCTGAAGCTAAACAGGATACAGAAACAGAATGGAGAGCCCTAAAGGACACCATTTACAACACTGCTATGGATATCCTGGGGCCAGCCCCCGGAAAGCATAAAGACTGGTTTGATGAAAATTCCGAAGACGTCAACCAATTGCTGGCCGAGAAACATCTTCTCCTCAAGGCACATTTGAATGACCCAAAGTCAACATCAAAAAAAGATGCTTTCAAGAACATTCAGAGAGTAGTGCAGCAGAAACTTCGGCAAATGCGGGACTCCTGGCTGAGCAGCAAAGCTGATGAAATTCAGGGCTTTGCTGACAGACATGATATGAAAAACTTCTACGACTCACTGAAAGCGGTCTATGGTCCTTCATCACCAGGCATAGTTCCCCTCCTCAGTGCAGACGGGGGAACATTGGTCACCGATAAGAAAGAAATCCTCCAACGCTGGGCAGAGCATTTCAGCAAAATCTTAAATGCAACTTCCTTCTTCGATGATGAAACCATCAGCTGCCTTCCTCAAGTTCCCACCAATGAGACACTTGATGACCTGCCAACCATAGTGGAAATAAACAAAGCCATCCAGCAACTCTCCAGCGGCAAGGCACCTGGTCCTGACTCCATCCCATCAGAGATATACAAGGCAGGTGGGCCGGTCCTAACAGAGCAGCTTCACCAAGTCTTCACAAACATATGGATGAACGAGACCATGCCACAAGATTTTAAGGACGCGTCAATAGTCCACCTTTACAAACGTAAAGGAAACCGCCAATCCTGTGACAACCACCGAGGCATCTCCTTGCTTTCAATTGCAGGGAAGATACTCGCCAGAATTCTCCTCAATCGCCTCACAGCCCATCTCGATCAAGGTCTTCTTCCTGAGAGTCAATGTGGCTTCAGAAAAGAACGTGGAACTGTTGACATGATTTTCGCTGCAAGGCAGCTGCAAGAGAAATGTCAGGAACAGAACTGCGAAATGTTCTCCACTTTCATTGACCTTACCAAGGCTTTTGATACAGTCAGCAGAGAAGGACTGTGGAAGATTATGGCAAAATATGGCTGTCCACGAAAGTCTGTCCAAATAGTGCGGCTATTTCATGACGGCATGCAGGCAAGAGTACAGGAAAATGGTGAACTGTCTGAACCCTTTCCTGTCACCAATGGAGTGAAGCAAAGATGTGTCCTGGCACCAACACTGTTCAGCCTCATGTTTTCAGCCATGTTGATGAATGACTTCGAGAACGACGACATTGGAATAGACATCAACTACCGTATGGATGGAAAGTTATTCAATCTCAAAAGGCTGAAAGCTAAAACCAAAATTAATAGCGGCACCGTCAGAGAGCTCCTGTTTGCTGATGATTGCGCTCTATACGCCAACTCAGAGGCGGACATGCAACATAATGTTTCAGCTTTTTCACATGCCTGTGCCAACTTTGGGCTCAATATCAACTTGGAGAAGACTGTAGTTATGTACCAGCCAGCTCCATGGAATAATCACACTGTGCCGAATATCAAAGTGAATGATCATAGACTAAGTGTTGTGGACAAATTCACCTATCTTGGCAGCACCGTGTCACAAGCTGCCACAATCGATGACGAAGTGAATGCAAGAATCTTCAAGGCCAGTGCAGCCTTTGGCAGACTGTACAAGAATGTATGGGACAGAACTGGAATAAGCCTGCAAACAAAGCTAAAAGTCTACAAAGCAGTTGTATTATCCACACTGCTATATGCTTGTGAAACCTGGACTGTTTATCAGCGACACGCTAGGAAATTAAACCACTTCCACACAGTCTGCATAAGGAAGCTCCTGAAGATTAAATGGCAAGACAAGATTCCAGACACTGAAGTCCTAGAAAGAGCATCCATGCCCAGTATCCACACTCTACTGATGAAGAATCAGATTCGCTGGGCTGGTCACTTGACTCGCATGCCAGATCACAGGCTCCCTAAACGAATTTTTTACAGCGAACTGCGTTGTGGTAAACGCTCCCAAGGTGGCCAGAGGAAACGTTTTAAAGACAATCTGAAAATTTCACTGAATGCTTTTGGAATTCATCATGACACCTGGGAGGCTGCAGCCAGAGACCGAAATTCGTGGCGTGCATCATTGCACAAAGGTGCAGTCATATGTGAGGCAACCAGGACTGCAAGAGCTGTGAAGAAAAGGCAGGACAGAAAAATCACTGCAGGAAATCCTCCTCCAGAGACGTCAAGCATTCTTTGCCCACATTGTCAAAGAACATTTCGAGCCAAAATAGGCCTTATTAGCCATCTTAGAACCCACGGCTCGACACCTTCAACCCCACTAGATGAAATGAATGGTCATCATCATTCTTGATGGACAAACAACAATAGCAAACTCCGAAGCTGAATTACATCACATGGCCAGTCTAAATGAAATATGTAGAGAACATAACATGAAAATTAGCATGATTAAGACAGTGGTAATGACTCTAACTAAAGAAGAAAAAGCAACAATGATTCACCTAAACGAACATCCCATGAAACAAGTAAAGAGTTTCAAGGACCTAGGAAGTATATTATCATCAAATGGCAAATCAGAAGACGAGATCGAAAATAGATGCAATAAGGCAATCCAACTCATTGGACAAATGGCACCAATACTAAATAACAGTCATGTATCTATAACTACTAAGAAAGCACTTTACAACACAATCTTCCTACCAACTCTATGTTATCAATGCCAAAAATGGACAATGACAGAAAAAGAGAAAAGAAAATTCACAACAACTGAAATGAGATTCCTGAGAAGAATATGCAATGCATCAAGATGAGAGAAGACCAGAAATTAAGAAATTAGGACTAAGGTGGGAGTTTTAGGTGCACTAGATTTTATTAAAAGCGAGCAAGTCAAAAGGTTTGGCCATGCAAGTAGGTTACCAACTAACAGTATATCACAAAAAAAGAATGATGTACAGACCAGTTGGAAACAGAGGAAGAGGCCGACCACGTAAACGATGGATGCAGGGAACAACAGAGTCCACGGGAATATCGATACATGAAGCCCATAACCAGGCACTCTCCGGCTGTTTATACTTCACCTCGACACCGCAAGTCACAAGAGGAAAATGATGAAATGAGATGAGTACCATGTTCAGTTGTCATCTATTGCAAGATAACCTTCTTTGTTGTACCATGTTCAGTAGTTGTCTATTGCAAGATATATTCTGCGTTGTACGGTGTTTAATTGTTGTCTATTGCAAGATATAATCTTTGTTGTACCATGTTTAATTGCTATCTGTTATAAGACCCATTAATCGTTGTACCATATTCAGTAGTTGCCTCTTGCAAAATATATTCTTTTTTGTAACATGTTCAGTTGTAGTCTATTGCATGATATATTGTTTGTTGTACTATCTTCAAATGTTGTATATTGCAAGATAATCTTCTTTATTGTACCATCTTCTGTTGTTGTCTATTGCAAGATAATCTTCTTTATTGTACCATCTTCTGTTGTTGTCTATTGCAAGATAACCTTTTTCTTGTTGTCTAGATGTTGTCTATCGCATGATATATACTTTGTTTTACCATGTTCATTTGTTGTCTATTGGAAGATACATTTTTTGGTGTACCAAGTTGGCTTTTGTCTGTTGCAAGATATATTCTCTGTTGAACGTGTTAAATTGTTGTCTATTGCACAATGTATTCTTTGTTGTTCACTTGTTATATATTGCAAGATTTGTTGTTTGTTGTACCATGTTTAACTGTTGTTTTGTCTATTGCAAGATAATCATCTGTATTGTACCACTTTCTGTTGATGTCTATTACAAGATATATTATTTGTTGTACCCTGTTTAATTGTTGTCTATACAGGTTCCCCAAATTATTAGTTTTTTACTGTCATCTGCGCTGTGGTAAACGCTCCCAAGGTGGTCAGAGGAAACGTTATAAAGGCACTGAAGATCTCACTGAACACTTTTGGAATTCATAACGACACTTGGGAGATTGCAGCCAAAGACCGAAATTTGTGGCGTACATGATTACGATGTTATAGTCACTTTTGAAACAAACAGGACTGCAAGAGCTGTGAACAAAAGGTTGAACAGAAAACCCACTTCAAGAAATTCTCATCCTGGAAAGTCAAGGATTCTTTGCCCACATTGTAATAGAACATTTCGAGCCAAATAGGCCTTACCAGCTATCTTAAAACTCGCCGCTCCAAACATTCAACCCCAGTGGATGAAATTAATGGTCATCATCATTCTTGATGGACAACCACCATTTACTCCATTGTCATTGAGAAAGATCGCATTTGACTTCTTTTCATTAAAGTTTTAGCATTTCATCCATGTATATTAAGATATCTCAAATGCGTGTAAAGTATTTTGATATCTTCTGCGTTGCCTATTTTTACAGAGGTGCAATGTTATGTGCAGTTCAAGGTTGATGTTAATCAGTCTTGGCGATATTTGTTTCTTTCGAAACGGCAGCCATGTAGCATTGGTGATCATACATTCCAACAGCCTTCTGTCTCGTTGACTGCAAATCTTCGTTATGCCCATACCGTGTGGCGTTGATGATAATGTCTGCCCACAGTCTTCTGTCTCTGTTACAGTCAATCCTATTATAATATCTGCCATGTAGCATTGGTGATCATATATTTCAACAGCCTCATGTCTCTTATACAGCCAATCCTATTATAGTACATGCAGTGTGGCTTTGGTGATCATGTCTGTCAACAACCTTCTGTCTCGTGTACTGCCAATCTTCTTATAGTCCATGCCGTGTGGCGTTGGTGATCATGTCTGTCCACAACCTTCTGTCTCGTGTACTGCCAATCTTCTTATAGTCCATGCCGTGTGGCGTTGGTGATCATGTCTGTCCACAACCTTCTGTCTCGTGTACTGCCAATCTTCTTATAGTCCATACCATGTGGCGTTGGTGATCATATCTGCTCACATAATTCTGTCTCGTGTACTGCCAAGCTTCTTATTGTCCATACCATGTGGCGTTGGTGATCATGTCTATCCAGTCCTCTGTCTCGTGTACTGCTAATCGTCTTATAGTCCATGCCGTTTTACTTTCGTGATCATGTCTGTTCACAAGGTGTCCGTAGGGGTTGTGTTCTGTCCCCTGTTTGTTTAACCTGTACTCCGAAAATATAATGAGAAATGTCAGAGATGAAATAACCAAGGAGCAATATGATGCCCTAAATATCGGTGGTCATGAATATCAGAGATTCCATATGCCGATGATACAGTATTACTATCCACATCTCAAAATGGTATATTAAAAAAAAATAACTACATTCCGAATAAATAATAAATATAATTACTTACATCTTAACAAATCAAACACAACGATAATGCATACAGATAAAACTAATACGGAGAAAGAAATATATGTTACTTAGGAAAAATTGGAGGTGGTGGAAAATTTCAAATAGCTTTCGTCATTAATTACTAACAATGGTAACACATTGAAAGAAATTACAAGACAATTATCTATTGCTCTACAAAAACTAAAACAACTGAATCAATTGTGAAATGGGACCGATCATAAGCATCACTTGCCCTGTCAGCAGCTGGCGTAGACGTTCATGGCACTCCACAGATCTCGGTCCTTGGCTTTCTGGATTAACTCTGCTGATGATATTCCTCCATGCCACCGTCTTAATTCATCCTGTATAATTTCACTTGATCTACCTCTACCTCTCTTCCCCTCGATCTTTCCAGTTATCACGATGTTGTCCCATACTTCTCTTCTCATGAAATGGCCAAAAATATCTGCGCATCCCTTTATTACTGTTTTTTATAATGTTCTAGTTTCATTAGCCTCTTTCAGGCAGTCGTTGTTAGGTATCTGGCAGTCCAAGGAATTCGCAACATTCGTCTAAGGAACCACATCTCTGTTGCTTTCAAGTTCTTCCTAACCTGTTTAGTTACATTCCAAGATTCATGCCACACAGTAATACAGGTTCTATATAGCACTTCAAAACTCTCTTTCTTATATTTTTTGATAGTGACTTATTGTATAAAATACTTTCCATTTTGTGAAATAAGCCTTTGCTTACCCTAATCAGCTCTTAATCTCCCATTTGCATCTTCCTGTGATGTTATAAATGCCCCACAGATATTTAAAATTATCCACTTGGTTCAGAATTGTACATTCTTTTTTTTTTCAATTTCCCATTTTGGTGACACCTTTTTCTTTGATATCACCATTGTTACTGTTTTCTTGATATTGAAGGCGAGTCCATTCTTTGCACTCTCTGTTACTACAATGTTCAACAATTGTTGTAGTTCTTTAGAATAGTTTGTACCCTGTCCTTCCACATATTCAAAATTTACTTCACCAATTTCCATTTTTTTAAAAATTTTCTTCCTTGTTCATCTCATTATAATTCCGAGTAGAAGCTTAGTGACATGGTGTATGGGGGGTTAATTGTACGGATATCTTCAATTGCTCCTGGTCTTTTTGGTACAGCTATAACTACATATTTTAGCATATTGCTCTGTAAATATCCCCTGCTATAAATATCATTTGGGTTAATATATCTACTCCAAATTCTCCCAATACTTCTATTGTGATGCCATCTGGCCCAGCTGTTTTTCATTTCTTCATACGTTTGATAGCGTCAGCGACTTCTTCTTTTATGATAGGCGGGCCTTCTAATTTATTTACTTCTGTTAATTCTTCGCTTTCTCCATCAAATAATTATTTTATATACTCATTCCACCTCTTCATAATAGCACCAACCTCCAATAATATGTTTCCTTTTTTTTTTTTTTTTGGTTTAAATTTCAAACACACTGTATTTATTCTAATTTTTTTTCTTCCCGTTATCTCACTGATTCGTCGGTGCATAGTCTGTGTATCTTTAATAGAATTTAATTCAATTTTCTTACACTGTTCGTTTAATCAACTTGATTTTGCCTTCACACATTTATCTCTTATTTCTGTGTTTATGTCAGCATATGTGTCTTTGTCATTTTTCATCAGTTTTTTGTTGTTGTTTTTTTGTCCATCGACTTTAAGATTTCTCCAGTCATCCATATTTTCTTGGATGTTTTGCTTCTCTCCGGTAATATGTCTTTGCTTGTTTGATGAATGGAGTCCATAACATCTATTGTTTGTTTATACTCTGTATTTTAGCTATTGCCTTGTACTATTTTTCATAGCCACGCTGTAATGTTCATGGATTTTTTATATACCTTCAACACCTCTATGCTAAATCTCATGTTTTAACCACTTTTGTTCCTCTCTTCGATCTTATAATTAGAACAAAAACATTAGATGTTTAAGAGCATGCATCTTCTTCATTGAAACATACGCCTGTGACTCCTGGACACTTACTAAACAAGCTGAACAGCGCATATATGCATTTGAATACAAATTTTATAGACGAGTTCTAAGAATATCTTAGATATAGAAATGAACAAATAAATCCATATAAGAGCTGACTATTTAAGAAGGGTGGCTACTACTACTACAGACGAAAACACAAAGCAGATGGAAATATTTTGGTTACTTGAAGCGTCATGAACGTTTGGATAATACAATAATTGAGGAGTACGTGCCCGGGAAAAAAAAGGAAGAGGAAGGCCACAGATAAGACGGTTATAGGATGTGATGATGATCCCCAGATGTGGGACATCTTTCTCATGACCGAGAAATTTGCCGGAAGGTTGTTATGGGAGCGAAGTTCTGCAAAGGACATGCAACTGAATGAATGAATGAACCAGCATTTATCTTGGTGTCAAATACTGTAGCTGTTTCATTGAACTTAGTGTGTTGTCGTTGTCATAAGGGTTCTGTTTCTTCTATGATAATATGATAATATTATCAATCTTCTGTAAACTGAATGGCATGCATCCTCGTTACTGTGCTCACCCTCATGTGATGTTTTCTGACCCCAGGATGCACTATAAGTTCAGAATAAACATCAGCTAATCCCGGTGTAATACAAATCCTTGCCTGTAACCTGTTGTGTAAGAGAGAAGTGTAGGGGAAGAGGCTTGGCAGTTGGGAATAACGATATAGATAGACAGAAATATAGAAACAAAGAGGCTGGTGCGTATGCAAAGAGACATATAGAGATAGATAAGTAGATATGAAGATTTAGCACAACCAACTACTGGCAATGATTATCATATTTCGGTACAACCTTGGGCCTCGTAAACATCCGTCGTGGACAAGGCCCAAGGTTCGTACTAAAATACGACCAGCGTTGTCAGTAGTGGGTTTTGCTCTATCTTCACACCTTAAATCCTGAATCTACCAAATAAATCAAATTGATATGAGCCAATACAAAGACAGACATAGAGGTAGTGTCACTCGGAGTCAAAGACAAGGCGATCAGCAGAATTAGAATACAATACATACGTCAACCGACACAGAGTAACAACTAAGGAGAAGCATAAAAATAAATGTTTTGCATATCCTTTACAGGACATCGTTGTCAACATCAGCATCTTTCAGCTGATTGTTGGTTTCTTGGCAAAAATACGCTCAGTAGTTTGCCATTGCTTTCTGAGTGGCCGGCTCACATATCCCGTAAGTTACCGACGCGATTCGAACCACTGCTGATTCTCACCGTAGTCACGTTACGAGAGTATACGAGATTACGGAGAAAAATCGCTAACCTCTAGGCCATGAAGCCGGCAAGAAGAAGCATACAGTCAGCCATATAAGGACTGAAAATAAAACACTATAAACGGAGAGAAGTAATGATCCACAAGAACTAAACGAAGATAATAAGTGAATGCATGAACTATTGCAGCACCCGGAGAACTTGATCGCCTCAACTAACTAAGACATAAAGTAAGGTATAGTTAGTTAGTTACTCGAGGTTCCAACTTCACGGCAACGGGTCCCCCCCATTATGCTCCGTTTCTGTGCCAGTGAATATCACACAAAATGCTCCCCACTGTCCAATGTGAAAAGTGGAATAGACAAGTCTCGGCAATCCAACAGCCCACACAGGTACACTATGCATAATGCCGCTGCCAAAATGTCAACACAAAATTAATCCTCGAAAACCATAGTTCATTGTCGATGGACTCGGCAGTCACCAGAAAGACCTCATTGACTCGGGTTTTCTCACATGGCTCGGTCTTTTACCGCAGGGCGACCCGCCGAAAGTGTCGCATAAAGCACGAACTCCGCAGCTTCAGCGTCGACTACCGGGAGTCTCCTGAAAAATGCACTCGTGAACCGAAAAGGCAAAGTAAGGTATAAGTAAGATAAGTAAGACAATACAAGTACAATAATAAAGGTATATAGCACGGGTCAGACAATTAACAGACGTGTTTGTGTCTTCAATCAGAACTGTCGCAGAACCTTGTCGAGTTTTATTGTGTCGTAAATGGCAACTACAGTGACAGGGAGCAGGTGGAGAAAGATGGTGGCAGTTATACCTCAGTCGATATGAGATACCAGCCTGTATTCGCACCTGATTTGTCGAAGGTAAGTATATTCACCCTAAAGGCCTATATTTCCAACACAGAAAATATATCAATTCACAGCTTTCCATTCACAACTCTCAATACACAACTCTCAATACACAACTCTCAATACACAGCTCTCAATACTCAGCTCTCAATACTCAGCTCTCAATACTCAGCTCTCAATACAGAGATTTCGATACACATTTCTTAATGCACAGCTTTCAATACACAGCTCTGGTAACAGCTCTCAATATACATCTCACACATACATCTATCATTACAGCTCTCAGAAAAGACTTAGAACGAGAGAGAGAGAGAGAGGGAGAGAGAGAGAGAGAGAGAGAGAGAGAGAGAGAGAGAGAGAGAGAGAGAGAGAGAGAGAGAGAGAGAGAGAGAGATAGTATTGCATGTAAGTAAACTTGTGTTAGTGAGTTTGTGATTGTGTGTGAGTATATGTGTATGCGAGTATGAGTGTATGTGAGTGTCATTGAGAGCTTGCATAACTGTGGGAGTTTGTGTAAATGAAGTAGATATTATGCAGGTATGTATGTATGTGTTTATGCATGTGCATGTGTATTTGTGTAAGGCTACCTGCCTGTCTGATAACATGGTAATCTGCATTGTTTATGTTCATAACTTTCATTTGACACTGTTTTTGTTTTAACAATCCAATGTGGATGTAACATGCAAAATAACTGATGTACGAAAGATGAGTGATTGGAAGGTCCGAATGTAAGACGGGCCTGGGTGTCCAATTTGTGACATTGTGAAAATAAAATTAGTTCGTTCGTTTCTTTGTTCAGTTGTTCGTTCTGATCACAGCTCTTAGTACATAGCTCTCATCACAGCTCTCATCACTACTCTCAGTACACAGATCTCATCACATATCTCAGTAAACAAATCTAATCTCTACACTCATCACAGCTCTCAGTACACAACTCTCAGTACACATCTCTCAGTACACAGCTCTCAGTACACAACTCTCAACAAAACTCTCCGTACATAGCTCTCATCACTACTCTCATCACAGCTCTCAGTACATAGCTCTCCTCACTAATCTCCTCACTCCTTTCATCACAGCTCTCCTCACTACTCTCCTCATGTGAGGCATCATGTATGTGTCTAGATGTCAGGGATGTGTGAGGAGGTGTGGGGGTGTATTTGTGGAGGGGTTGTGTGTGTATGGGATGTGTGTGAGTTGATAGAAGATGTGGATGCGTGAAGGGATTGTGATCAGTGGTGGATGTATCTGTGTGTGTGTGTGTGGGGGGAATATTTGGGAGGATGGTTGGAAGTGTGTGGATGGTGGTGGGCTGGGAGGGGGGTTTGGGAAGGGAATGTGTATTTGGGTATGTGAATGGGTGTGTGGGAGATGTGTGTGGTTTGATGGATGGGTGTGGGGGTGTGTCTGTGAATGGGATTTGTCTGTATGGGTGAGAGTGTGTGAGTGGAGATGGGGTAAATTGAATGGGTGGATGATGCATGTGTGGGTGATGAGGGTGTTTATAGTTGGGGATGTGTGGGTTGGTGGGGATATATGTGTGTGTGTGGGTGAAAGATGTGTGGGCGGAGATGTGTATGGGGAAAGCAAGGATGTGTGTGTGTGTGGGTGGGGACTGTTTTAATGGGTGGGTTTTTGTGTGGGAGGGGAGATGTGTGAGGAGTGGGTGGGGGTGTGTGGGATGTGCGGGTGGATGGAGGATGTATGTGAGGATGGGGTATGTGTGTTTGGCTGGGTGGTTGGGGTATGTGAGTGGGTGGGTAGATAGGAGGTGCATGTGTTGATGGGTGTGTGGGGGATGTATGGGTGTGAGTGGTTGATGGATGAGTACGTGAGTAGGTGTATGTGCGTGAGAGATGAGTGTATGGGCTGGGTATGTGTATGGGTGGGAAGATGTGTGTGGGCGGCGGATGTATGTGGGTGGGGTATATGTGGGTGGTGGGGTGTGTGTGGGTGGGAGGTGTGTTTTTGGATGGGGAATGTGTTGGTTGGTGGGGATGTGTGTATGGATGGGGGGATGTGTATGTGAGTGTATGGGTACGGAGATGTGTAGTTAAGGGATGTGTGCTTGGGAGATTGGAGACAGCGCGAGGATGGGTGGAGGATGTGCAGGAAGGTGGATGTGTGTAGGTTGTGGTGGGTGGGGGATGTGTGAGTGCGGGATCTGTGAGTGGGGGTAGATTGTGTGCGTGGGGGATGTGTGTAAGTGAGGGATGTGTGGGTGGGTGCGGTTTTTGTGTGTGTCTAAGTGCGGGATGTTTGAGTTGTCGGGAATATGACTGTGTGGGTGGGGGATGTGTGGTTGGGGGATGTGTATTTCGCTGAGTGGTTAGGGGTGTGTGGGTGGGTGGCGGAGGATATGTGGGTAGGTGAATGATGATAGGTTATATAATGGGTGGAAGATGTGTAGGTGGGGAGATGTGTGAAGGTGGGGAATGTGTGGGTGGATTATGAGTGGGTGGGTGCATGCATGTGTGCCTGGGTTTGTGTGTGGGTGGGTGGGGGTGTGTGTGCTGGCATGTGTGGTGGGTGGGAGATGTGTGTGTGTGTGAATGTGGAGATGGTGTATGTGGTGGTGAGTGTGGGATGTGTGGGTAGGGGTGGGTGAATGGATGGGAACATGTATGTGCCTGGGGATATGTGTATGGTTGGGTAGTGGATGTGTGAGTGGGAGACACGCAGATGGATAGGGGATGGGTGGTGGGTGGGGGATTTGCCTCATAACATAACATGTGTCAGCGTCTCAGAATTAAAGATAACCTTCGTTCGTCATTTCAAACGCCAAAGTGAGTCTCTTCTACATACATTCATGAAAATACCCTGTCTGTCTGTCTGTCTGTCTGTCTGTCTGTCTGTCTGATCTGTCTGTCTGTCTGATCTGTCTGTCTGTCTGTCTGTATGTCTGTATGTCTGTCTGTCCGGATGTCTGTCAGCATGGCTGTCAAATATAAGAGTGGTTGTCACATTTGTCCCAGGTGCCGGTCGTGTATTTTGAGGACTTCACGGGCGGAGTACTGCAGCGAGCTGTGATATTTGTTGTGACACGAGAAGAAGGTGATGTCATCTACTTAAAGCAACACAACTTCACCGGAAACTCTGACATCAAGTTTGTATCACATTAACCACCATATAGATTAAATACATACTAGTTTACGACCTAACATTTGAAAAGACTGAAGACTTGTGTATTGCAATCAACGAAAAAATAAACAAATGTACTGTATTTGCTTGTCCCCACCCATTAGATGTTTAAAATACGGTTTTTTTTTCAGATTTACTTTATTCTGAATCTTTTATTATGGTGATTATGGGGGTGGGGGGGGGGGGGGGGGTGGATGAGATACAAGCTCCACATTCAGATAATATCAGAGATATGTTGCATGTATTTCAGATAACGTATGTTTCATCAATTCACGTCATATCACATGCAACATAGAACCAGATCTAACATATGGCTGCTAATCAGAAATGTGTAAACCGGGCGGATAAATTCTCCCCAGTATTCAGCTACAATAATGAATACAATTCTGAACACAATAGTGAATAAAATAGTTAGCAAAAAGAAGACAGATTATTTCACAAGGTGCACATGGGCTACCATCAATGTTTATTGATGACGCCGAACTAGAGATAGTAGACCATTTTACATATCTAGGATCAGAGGTAAATAGCAAATTATCCCTAGATCAGGAAATCAACATCCGAATTGGTAAGGCAGCAACAACAATGAACAGGTTAAGAAAAAGAGTCCGGGAAAACAGGAAGCCTACTGTCAAAACAAAGTCCTTGTCTACCAAACCTGTGTCCTTAGTACTCTTCTTTATGGCAGTGAAACCTGGACAACTTACTCACGCCAAGAGAAACGTTTAAACAGCTTTCATATGCGGTGTCTGCGAAGAATACTTGGCATTGAGTGGCAGGACAAGATCGCAAATGCTCAATGTATTAGCAAGATCAGGTTGTGTGACGGTTTGTTCCATGCTCAGTCTTCGTAGACTTAGATGGATAGGACATGTTAGGAGGATGGATGAGGGTAGAATACCAAAGGGCATCTTTTTGGTGAATTACAGATGGGTAAGAGATCACATGGTCGGCTTCTATTACGATACAAAGATGTGTGTAAGCGGGACATGATTGATACAGGCATTGATAATGCACATTGGGAGCAAGTCGCCGGTGAACGTGTTGCATGGAGGGCAAACATCAGAGTTGGAATAAAGACAAAGGAGAAAATTATTGCAGATAAGTCACACATCCGAGCATGGTGCATGATGGTGAAAATGACCACGTGTTCATATGCATCCACTATGGACGAACATTTACAGAGCGAATTGGTCTTATCAGCCACACTCGCCACCGCCATGGGTTGTAGTTATTATGCCTTTTTGAAGCACAATGAAACAAACTATTGTCTATTTGGTTGTTTCGGGATCTGAAATTTAAATATTGAGCACAACCCACTACTGGCAACGCCGATCGCATTCCGGCACAAACCTAAGGCCTATCCACGTCATGGAAGCACTATACTCGAGTTTCGCCCTCGTTTGAGCTCGTCAGTAGTGCATATCCCTGACCGGATCCGGAAACAGTAGGGTAAGAGTGTTGAAAGAGTAACTGAGTATTATATTCACTACTGTATCCACTCTTGAAACTCGAGTATAGTGCTTCCATGACGTGGATAGGCCTTAGGTTTGTGCCGGAATGCGATCGGCGTTGCCAGTAGTGGGTTATGCTCAATATTTAAATTTCAAATCCCGAAACAACCAAATAATCAATTTTATCGTTGCTCACTGGATTTAGGAGGCCTGGTGTTCCTTGCCAGTGAGAAGTCCTGATCGTTCGGGTCCACATCGATTGACGGACGTCAGTCGCGGCGATTGGGCAATCTTGAGCATAGCCTACGATGGGTAGCGTTGTGGTATTCCGGTGTGATAATTTGGCGTGTCCAGTGTGTGCCGCGTGGTTACACACCCGCTTCACACGCGTGATCCGGGGCTTGTTTCCGGATCCGGTCAGGGATATGCACTACTGACGAGCTCAAACGAGGGCGAAACTCGAGTATAGTGCTTCCATGACGTGGATAGGCCTTAGGTTTGTGCCGGAATGCGATCGGCGTTGCCAGTAGTGGGTTGTGCTCAATATTTAAACTATTGTCTGTCAAGAGGGCAAGGTGCTAATGTAATGTAATGTAACAATAGATAATAGAATAGTTAATACAAAAGGCAGTAACAAAAGTGGATACAATAGTCGTTTACAAGAGTGGATACAGTAGTGAATATAATACTCAGTTACTCTTTCAACACTCTTACCCTACTGGCCAAAATGAATGGTCATCGTCATTCATGAAGGACAAACAACGCTCTTACAACAATGGATACTGTCAGTTACAATTGTAGATACAATGGGCAGTTACAGTAGCCACTGCAGTAGTCAATAACATAGTCAGTTACAACTTTTGGTTACAACAGTGGATATAATATTTAATGTCAATAGTGGAGACAGTAGTCAGACACACAATTCAATACACAAGTTGGGACAACAATTGGTACAATAGTTAATACAATTGTCAGTTACTACAGTTGATACAATAGTCAGTTCAGTAGTGGATACAATAGCGAATACAGTAGATTGTTATAATAGTCAATACACTACCTGGTCCAAAAGTGATTACAATAGTCAGTTACTATAGTGAATACAATAGGCAATTACAATGATGAAGATGTTAGTGAATACATTACTGAATATAATAATCAGTTACAACAGTGAATACAATAGTTAGTTACAACCGTTTATACAATAATCAGTTACAACAGTGAATACAATAGTTAGTTACAACCGTTTATACAATAATCTGTTACAACAGTGAATACAATAGTTAGTTACAACCGTTTATACAATAATCTGTTACAACAGTGAATACAATAGTTAGTTACAACCGTTTATACAATAATCTGTTACAACAGTGTTTACAATAGTTAGTTTAATGGTCAATACAATAGTCAATAAAATAGTGAATAAAACGTCCTCTGTTACAACAATGTATACAATAGTCAGTTACAATAGTGAATATTAGTGCATTAGTAAATACAATAGTGAACACAATTGTCAGTTAGTACAGTTAATACAATAGTCAGTTACAGGAGTGTATACAATAGTCAGTTACAGGAGTGTATACAATAGTCAGTTACAGGAGTGTATACAATAGTCAGTTACAGGAGTGTATACAATAGTCAGTTACATCAATGGATGCAATAGTCAGGTACAGTAGTGAATACAATTGACGATTACTTTAGTGAATACAATAGTCAGTTACAATAGTGAATGCAATAGTTTATTACAATAGTGAATGCAATAGTCAGTTACAATAATGAATATAATAAATATGTATGGAACAAACAGGCAATAAACAGTTACGAAATAATTTTCCAAATTTCATACATCTATTCCACTCAGACCCGGGACTTTCGACGCTAAAACCATCAAGTCTTTCACCGCTAACGATTTGCAAGGACAACAAAACTGTCTGGTCATCTTCGAACGTGTAAAGCCTTTCGTCTTCATTGACAATTGGCCCAACTGTCAACAATCCACACTGCAAGTGGTAATAACATGTGTTCACATCTAAATGTGTCAGCGAGTCTTACATTCAGTCATTATTGCGACCAGGGTGTGGTGACACAGTTTGGTAAACGCTGCCTTTCCCTTCTTCTTCTGCTCCTTGATCTATAACAGGCATTGGTGATCACGACACACAATTCCTCCATACAGCTTGATGAACTTGGCATTGCTTAAACTATAGTGAGTTGCAAAGCTGTTTAGGCATCTGTTTCTGTCCTCATCTGTCTCGATCTTCATCTGTCCCCGTCTTAATATGTCTCAGTCTTCATCTGTCTATGTCTTCATCAGTCTATGTCTTCGTCTGTCTCTGTCCTCATCTGTCTCTGACTTCACATGTCTTTGTATTCATCTGTCTCTGTCGTCATGTCTCTTTGTCTTCATCTGTCTCTTTCTTTATATGTCTGTGTCTTAATCTTTCTCTGTCTTCTTTTGTTTCTGTATTCCTCTGTCGCTGTATTCATCTGTCTCTGTCTTCATTTGTCTCTGTCTTCATTTATCCCTGTCTTTATCTGTTTCTGTCTTCATCTGCCCCTGTCTTCATTTGCATGTCTTCATTTGTCTCTGTCTTCATTTATCCCTGTCTTTATCTGTCTCTGTCTTTATCTGCCTCTGTCTTCAATTGTCTGTCTTCATCTGTCTCTGTCTTCATCTGGCTCTGTCTTCATGTTCTCTCGTGTATCAAATCAAATCAAATCAAATCAAATCAAATCAACTTTATTAGGGTCACAAATTGGGCGCGCAGGCCCGTCTTACATTCGGCCCTTCCAATCACTCGTCTTTCGTTCATCAAGAGCATTATACATTTACATAGGAAGAAAAATAAACATTGTGAAATGAATGTTGTAAACAAAAACAAGGCTAAACATGGAGAAAAATGTGTACATAAAAAGTATGTGACGTAAAAGTAGTGATGCCACACACACACATACACACACACACACACACACACACACACACACACACCACACTCTCTCTCTCTCTCTTTCATTCACTCTCACTCTCACTCATTCACTCACACAAACACACTCTCACTCATTCACTCTCCCGCTCACTCATTCACTCTCCCGTTCACTCATTCACTCTCCCGCTCACTTATTCACTCTCCCGCTCACTCATTCACTCTCCCGCTCACTCATTCACTCTCACGCTCACTCATTCTGTCTCTCCCGCTCACTCATTCACTCTCCCGCTCACTCATTCACTCTCCCGCTCACTCATTCACTCTCCCGCTCACTCATTCACTCTCCCGCTCACTCATTCACTCTCACGCTCACTCATTCACTGTCCAGCTCACTCATTCACTCTGCCGCTCACTCATTCACTTTCACGCTCACTCATTCACTCTCACGCTCAATCATTCACCCTCCCGCTCACTGATTCACTCTCACGCTCACTCATTCACTCTCACGCTTACTCATTCCTTCTCACGCTCACTCATTCACTCTCACTCATTCACTCTCACGCTCACTCAATCACTCTCACGCTCACTCATTCACTCTCACGCTCACTCATTCACTCTCCCGCTCACTCATTCACTCTCACTAATTCACTCTCCCGCTCACCCATTCACTCTTCCGCTCATTCATTCACTCTCCCGCTCACTCATTCACTCTCCCGCTCACTCATTCACGCTCACGCTCACTCATTCACTCTCACGCTCACTCATTCACTCTCACTCATTCACTCACACTCATTCACTCCCACACACAGACACTCTCACTCATTCACTCTCCAGCTCACTCATTCGCCCTCACGCTCACTCATTCACTCTCCCGCTCACTCATTCACCCTCACGCTCACTCATTCACTCTCACGCTCACTCATTCACTCTCCCGCTCATTCATTCACTCTAACTCATTCACTCTCCCGCTCACTCATTCACTCTCACGCTCAATCATTCACTCTCCCGCTCACTCATTCACTCTCACGCTCACTCATTCACTCTCACGCTCACTCATTCACTCTCACGCTCACTCATTCACTCTCACGCTCACTCATTCACTCTCACGCTCACTCATTCTGTCTCTCATTCACACTCACTCACTCTCTCACTCAAACTACAGTAATGAACATAAGTTTAGATTATAAATGATAAAATCAAATGGTATTTAACTTATAATATGACAGATGAGAATACACAAACATATGGATTCGCGTGTTACATAACATGCGTGTTACATGACATGCATCTGCTCAGCTCTCTCTCTCTCTCTCTCACTCTCTCTCTCTGTATTCTTTCATATACACACACTCACACGCATGCGTACGCTCACACACACACACACTCTCTCTCTTTCTCTCTCATTCACTCTCACTCTCACTAATTCACTCCCCCGCTCACTCATTCACTCTCACGCTCACTCATTCATTCTCCCGCTCACTCATTCACTCTCCCGCTCACTCATTCACTCTTACGCTCACTCATTCACTCTCACGCTCACTCATTCACTCACCCGCTCACTCATTCATTCTCCCGCTCACTCATTTACTCTCCCGCTCACTCATTCACTCTCCCGCTCACTCATTCACTCTCACGCTCACTCATTCTGTCTCTCCCGCTCACTCATTCACTCTCCCGCTCACTCATTCACTCTCCCGCTCACTCATTCACTCTCCCGCTCACTCATTCACTCTCCCGTTCAATCATTCACTCTCACTCATTCACTCTCACGCTAACTCATTCACTCTCACGCTAACTCATTCACTGTCCCGCTCATTCATTCACTCTGCCGCTCACTCATTCACTCTCACACTCACTCATTTACTCTCACGCTCACTCATTCACTCTCACGCTCAATCATTCACTCTCACGCTCAATCATTCACTCTCACTCATTCACTCTCACGCTCACTCATTCACTCTCACGCTCACTCATTCCTTCTCACGCTCACTCATTCACTCTCACTCATTCACTCTCACTCATTCACTCTCACGCTCACTCATTCACTCTCACGCTCACTCATTCACTCTCACGCTCACTCATTCACTCTCCCGCTCAATCATTTACTCTCCCGCTCACTCTCACGCTCACTCATTCACTCTCCCGCTCACTCTTCACTCTCCCGCTCACTCATTCACTCTCCCGCTCACTCATTCACTCTCCCGCTCACTCATTCACTCTCACGCTCACGCATTCACTCTCACGCTCACTCATTCACTCTCACTCATTCACTCACACACACAGACACTCTCACTCATTCACTCTCCCGCTCACTCATTCGCTCTCACGCTCACTCATTCACTCTCCCGCTCACTCATTCACCCTCACGCTCACTCATTCACTCTCACTCATTCACTCTCCCGCTCACTCATTCACTCTCCCGCTCACTCATTCACTCTCACGCTCACTCATTCACTCTCACGCTCACTCATTCACTCTCACGCTCACTCATTCACTCTCACTAATTCACTCTCACGCTCACTCATTCACTCTCACGCTCACTCATTCTGTCTCTCATTCACACTCACTCACTCTCTCACTCAAACTACAGTAATGAACATAAGTTTAGATTATACATGATAAAATCAAATGGTATTTAACTTATAATATGACAGATGAGAATACACAAACATATGGATTCGCCTGTTACATAACATGCGTGTTACATGACATGCATCTGCTCAGCTCTCTCTCTCTCTCTCTCTCTCTCTCTCTCTCTCTCTCTCTCTCTCTCTCTCTCTCTCTCTCTCTGTATTCTTTCATATACACACACTCACACGCATGCGTGCGCTCACACACACACACACACACACACACACACACACACACTAACACATCAACGTTCCCACTGTCTCACTCTCTAACACACAATCCTACACACACACACACACTCACTCTCTCAATCACACTCTCTCACACATACACGTACACATGAACGCATGCACGCACGCACACACTCCCTCACTCACTCTCACACATACACGTACGAATGCATGCACTGACACATTCCCCCACCATTTCTCGCTCAATCGCTCTCTCCACACACACGCATGCACACACGCATTCACTCTCTCCCTCTCTGACACCCACTCTCTCTCTCTCTCTCTTTCTCTCTCTCTCTCTCTCTCTCTCGCTCCCACACGCACACACATATATAGTGAACAATTATAATGAACAATTATACTGAACAATTATACCAGTAAATGAATTATGGTGGCATATAGTCGGTATGGATTAAGTATTGAAAGAGTTTTCGGTTAAATGTGTAGGGACTCATTGGATTTTTCAGATCTGGAGGCAGATGATTCCATAAGTGAGCACCAGAATAGGCAAAACATGTTTTGTATAGGTCCAATCTAGGCTTTGAGACATGTAACAAATTTAGGCGCTTGCTGTTCATTGCATTAGATTGAATCAGCGGCAGAAGATACTCTGGGGTATTTTGAGATATAATTTTATTCACTAATTTGGCTTTGTTGAAAAGGAAGCGCTTTTGTAGAGGTAGAAGCCTTAGATTACTGTACAAATTATTACTTTCAACGTGCTTTATGCCAGAAACTAGACGAATAGCGCGGTTTTGTAGAGAACATAGTCGTTTTAAATTAGATTTAGGGCAACCATCCCAAACTGTGGAACAGTAATCGAGATGTGATTGGATATAGCATGTATAGAATATTTTTCGTGTGCTTTCGTCCAGGAAGTGCTGAATTTTAGCAAGTTGGTAAACTTTTTGTGCTATTTTCTTGGTAAGAGCGTGAACATGAGAGCTCCAGTTCAAATGGCTGTCTATTAAAAGCCCTAGTGTTTTATGTTCAGTCACATTAACTATAGGTAACGTGCCCATGCGGAGTTCGAGCGGTGATCCAATTATGGCTAGTGTCTGTAGTTTTGTCTGGTCGTTATTAGCATGGATTTGGTTTTGCCGATGTTAATTTGCATGCGGTTTTCATTGCTCCATCTAGTAAGATTATCAAGTTCCTTTTGTAAAGAATTCTCTAATTCACTACGGTTTTCTTGACTAGTATATATAGTACAGTCGTCAGCAAATAGATCACAAGTTGTATTGATATATAAAGGAAGATCATTAATATAAACTGCAAAAAGCAGCGGACCTAGTATTGAGCCCTGAGGCACACCAATATTAAGCTGTGTGGGTCTTGATAGACAGTTGTTGAAGGACACGACTTGTTGCCTGTCGGATAGAAATGACGTAATTATGTTCACCATGTGGTGCTTGTCTTCATTTGCTTTAGTTTTCTAATTAAAATATCGTGATCTACCATATCAAAAGCTTTTTTAAAGTCTACAAACACCGCTCCACAAATTATACCGTTGTTGATGTTTAAGTGCCAGTTATCGGTCATTTTTGTTAGAGCACTATGGCAAGAATATTTAGGTCGAAACCCAGATTGACTGTTAATTATTAGATCGTTGTTAATTAAATGGTGTAACGTTATTTTATGAATGTGTTTTCTAGTGGTTTTGATAGCGACGATAATAAGGAAATAGGTCTATAATTACCCAAAACGCTATTATCGATTGAGCCATTTTTTAATTAGCGGAAACACTTTAGCAATTTTAAAAGCAGATGGAAAGTAGTTTTTGGCCAGGCACTGGTTATATATGAACGTTAAGGACTCACTAATGACTTGTGCAGCACAACGAAGAATTCTATTACTGATACCATCTAGGCCGTGTGAGTTTGTTGATTTGAGGTTCAAGAGATATTTATGAACGTCTGCAACAGACATTAAAGGAATCTCATCGGGAATATTTCTGGTGCACTTCTCCTCACAGAATGATGCCAGTGAACTTAAATTACACGATGAGTCTGGTATTGAAGACTTTAGATTAGCTTATATAAATATAATATATATATATATATATATATATATATATATATATATATATATCTATATATATTATATAATATATCTATATATATATATATTATATATATATATATATATATATATATATATATATATATATATATATATATATATATATATATATATTACGCATTATACTTTGCGTACTTTGCGGATATTTTGTGGATGTGTAGGAGTCAAAGGCGCACCAAATATCGCTTATTTATTTGCTGTTGTGCATTTATTGTAAATAATAATAATAATAATAATAATAATAATAATAATAATAATAATAATAATAATAATAATAATAATGCATTCCGAAATAGGAGAAGAACAATGTGGGTTTGTAGAAGGCAAGGATACATTAAATACCTGTTAGATGCTAAGTAGAGTAATTGAACGTTCTATAGAAGTAAACACAGATCTACACCTTTGCTTTATTGAATACATAAGGTCTTTCGATAAAATAAGACATTTCAGCACATCAATGGTAAAAAAAACTTATACTTGTAAAAAACATATATTGGAAACAACAAGATGTCATAAAATTGAAAATGAAGTAGGTCAATATCAGCCTGTTAAGGGAGGATGAGGCAGGGATGTGTAATGTCTCCAGATCTGTTCTCCCTGTATAGTGAAAATATTTTGAGAAATATACAAGATATGAAAGAAATCATCATTGGAGGGCGAAACATCAATACTATTAGATATGCAGTTGTACAGTATTGATTGCAGACAATGAGCAGGCTCTGCAAAATTTAGTAGATGCGATTGTTGCACACAGTGAACAACTAGGGTTAGAACTGAACTGTAAGAATACACAGATTATGGTCGTCACTGTGAAGAACGAAATACCACAATGTAATATACAAGTAAATGGGCATATTCTTAAATAAGTGAATCGGTACAATTATCTCGGAACAGTCATAACATCTGATGGATGATGCCTTGACCAGATTAGAATAAGAATCGCCATGGCGAAGGTAGCCATTTGCAAGATCAAAAACATACTGACCAATAAAAAGATGTCAATTGCAACGAGAAAAATAGTTTTGAGGTGCTACACATATCTGTTGTACTTAGGCGTGAGTTATTTTCTGTTTGTTTTCCTGACATCAGAAGCCGATGTCGCTAGCTCCTCTCACGGCTTTCTCTAATTTTCCAATGTCTGTCGGAACAATCTCTCCTCACTTTCTCACAAGATATCTATTATTGTCTTGGGTAAAACTACATTTCCTTATTGAAAAGCAATTTCTTGCGCCTTTGCTTCTAGTGATGCTGGCACTGTGGATACTTTTCTTTATTGTTTAATGTTAATTACATTGAGGTTTAGAAACACAGAATAAAGAATGGACGTTGATAAATTGAGGCCATGATGAAATGTGATTACAGCAACGGGGATCATACGCCGATACTCTCACATGTAAACAAATGTTGAGTGTGGTACCTGTAGGGGCGCCTGAGAAGCCCACACTTGTGCCGTACAAGTGCGTGCACGAGGGACTCCGGTAAGGCCCGTGTTGACTTTGGTCACATGTCCCATGTCTTTACTTTGTTCCACAGACATCAGTAGAAATCTGAAGAGGGCATCCATCTGGACAGGGCAACTGACCAATGAACAGTAGCAGTCATCTAGCAGGACTTGGCAAATGAAAAACGAGCAGTATCGGTCATCTAGCTCGACTGTGCAACTGACAAACGAGCAGTAGAGGTAATCTAGCTGGACTGGGCAACAGACAAAGGAACAGAAGAAGTGATCTAGATAGACAGCGCAACTAATACACGAACAGTCGAGATGTGTAGAGGTCTTCTCTCTGGCTTGATATCTGACAATGAACAAGCCATAAAAAACAATACAGTATAGCACATAGGATTATTACAGCATGGTATCTGATAATATTATAACATAGTGCATTAAACTATGTAATGTGATGTTATTACAACAATGGAATACACTATTACACTATGAAATGTGATGATATTACAACAATAGCATGCAATATTATATAAATAATGTAAATATATTACAACAATACCATACTATATTAAAATATGTAATGTGACGATTTACAATAATAGCATACAATTTTGAATAGTAATGTGACATTATTACATCCCCGGCGTACACTATTACACTGTGTAATGAGACGAAATTACAACAACAACATGCACTATTACACTATGTAATGTGACGATTTACAAACTATAGCGTGCAAGTTAAAATTATAATGCGACGATATTACAACAATAGCATACACTATTACATTTGTCGCGACGTCGGCCCCAAGGGGAAAAAGGAAAAAAAGGGCAGATGCAGTCCGTGGTCCCGCATACCCGCGTTCAAAACACATCTGCCCTCGATTTGGCAGCAGATCGCTTTGCCTTGGTTTTTTACTAAAGTTATGGGTGCCAGTCGTTCAGAAAGCAATGTCAAACTATTTCCCTCTTCTTTTTTTTTTTCGCTTGAAATATGTCTGTAACTGCAATGTTTCACTTGTATGAATTTAACTGTCGTTGTAGTTCACTCAGAGGTCCATAGAGTTTATCTTCCACTGTCGTCTCTCTAGGCCAGAAGGTTTCCCTAGATATGTTGTATTTTGGGAGGCCTTGGAGTATGTGATTTGCTCTCTGCAACGCCAATCCAATGTGCACATGGTGTTTCACCAATCTTGAATTTTGTATACATGTGGTTGCGTTATCTACTATGTCCTGTTCTGAAGCGGAGAATAATGACTTGTTCTGGTCTATCCATAACGTGGTAGTCTTCTTGAGCAGGTGTTGGTGGCTTTCTGACTGATTTGATCATTCTTTATTCTTTTCTTTTGGTGATAGGTAAAGGGCACACCGGGCTGGTTTTCTTTTGCTCCTTCCTTAGCCAATTGATCAGCTCTGTCGTTTCCGTGTACTCCACAGTGAGATGGTATCCACTGTACTGTGACCTTAAGCTGACTGCTAAGTTCAGAAATTAGTGTGTTTAATACTGGCAATTTTCCAGAGAGGGGCGCTCGAATACTGATTTTGCATCTGTCAAAAAGTACCATGGTTGTGTACCATGTGGTATTTAGTAATATCTCTGTTGCTATCTTGATTGCCTCAATTTCACCATCATAGTTTATGCAAGTACTTCCTGTCGGTACCTTTGGGTGTGTCCCCAGTATTATTTGAGTATTCATGTACACTCCCGCTCCCCATTTCGAACAGTTTGTGGACCCCATCTGTGTAGACCGGATCCGAGGTCCTGTGGTATTTTTTTCATCAAGGGAAACTGAGAGTGGCTGTTTGCTACACACTGTTCTGTTTTCCTTTCAAATATTCTCTCATTTGTCTGGATTTTAATGAAATTATGTTTAATTTTTCCCTGGAGTTCGCTCTGGGGAATAGTTTTGGTTTTTAAAGGGGGAAAAAACCCGAACTGTTTTTGGCCCCGGGGGGGTCGGGTGGTTTTTTTCCCTGCAGGGGTCGGTCAACCCCCCGGCCTTAAATTTAG
>JACEFZ010008485.1:0-38334 GCA_014155875.1 Cepaea nemoralis
AAAAACCCCCGCCCCCCCGCTTACCGGCAAGGCACATGATGGATGGTTGATGTATTGGGAAAGTTTCTTTTACGTTCAGTAGTTTGCTATTGATTTCTAAACGACCGGCTTCCATAAATATCAGCGCGACACGGTCTGCTGCTAAATCGGTCGCCGCTGCGTTTCGAACGCGGGTAATCGGGTTTACGAATCGCGTCCGCAAAGCCATGGCCACGGAGACCGGCCACACATGACCTGCCTCAAATTACCTGCCAGGATGCACAGAACCGTTGAGTTAAGTGCTGGATACCTTTTACCTGTTGAGTTGAGTGCTGGATACCTTTTACCTGTTGAGTTGGGTGCTCGATACCTTTTACCTGTTGAGTTGAGTGCTCGATACCTTTTACCTGTTGAGTGCTCGATACCTTTTACCTGTTGAGTTGGGTGCTCGATACCTTTTACCTGTTGAGTGCTCGATACCTTTTACCTGTTGAGTGCTCGATACCTTTTACCTGTTGAGTTGGGTGCTCGATACCTTTTACCTGTTGAGTTGAGTACTCGATACCTTTTACCTGTTGAGTGCTCGATACCTTTTACCTGTTGAGTTGGGTGCTCGATACCTTTTACCTGTTGAGTTGAGTACTCGATACCTTTTACCTGTTGAGTGCTGGATACCTTTTACCTGTTGAGTTGGGTGCTCGATACCTTTTACCTGTTGAGTTGAGTACTCGATACCTTTTACCTGTTGAGTTGAGTACTCGATACCTTTTACTTGTTGAGTTGAGTACTCGATACCTTTTACCTTTGTGAGAACTGTTGCAGGGCATGGTGTCTAGACTGAGCTGGTCTGGCAATTATACGATTGTAAACTCACATTAGCGAGGTCATGGGCTGGCCATATTTTATGAGAGAGAGCTCGACTTTTAAATTATTAGAAGGCAAAATTCAGGGGTAGAAAATAGACGATAACACGAAACCACTGTGTCATGCATGAATGCAACAACTGAGGAGTTGAAGCACACGCAACCATAAACAGAACCTCCTACCATACGATACGTCAACCCGGTACACAATCCTATTCGGAAACTACTACTATACGAATGTCATCTGGTGCACAATCCTAAACGGAAACTCCTACCATACGAGACGTCACCCGGTGCACAATACTAAACTAAAGCTCCTGCCATACGATGCGTCAACCGGTACACAATACTAAACTAAAACTCCTGCCATACGATTCGTCAACCGGTACACAATACTAAACTATAACTCCGCCATACAATTCGTCAACCGGTACACAATACTAAACCGAAACTGCCACCATACGACACAGTCAACCCGGGACACGTCTCAAGGTGAACATGTTGTGGGGTTACTGCGGGAGCCATCTCTAGGTCAAGCACCATATTGTCAGACTAAACCGGGACACGTCTCAAGGTGAACATGTTGTGGGGTTACTGCGGGAGCCATCTCTAGGTCAAGCACCATATTGTCAGACTAAACCGGGACACGTCTCAAGGTGAACATGTTGTGGGGTTACTGCGGGAGCCATCTCTAGGTCAAGCACCATATTGTCAGACTAAACCGGGACACGTCTCAAGGTGAACATGTTGTGGGGTTACTGCGGGAGCCATCTCTAGGTCAAGCACCATATTGTCAGACTAAACCGGGACACGTCTCAAGGTGAACATGTTGTGGGGTTACTGCGGGAGCCATCTCTAGGTCAAGCACCATATTGTCAGACTAAACCGGGACACGTCTCAAGGTGAACATGTTGTGGGGTTACTGCGGGAGCCATCTCTAGGTCAAGCGCCATATTGTCAGACTAAACCGGGACACGTCTCAAGGTGAACATGTTGTGGGGTTACTGCGGGAGCCATCTCTAGGTCAAGCACCATATTGTCAGACTAAACCGGGACACGTCTCAAGGTGAACATGTTGTGGGGTTACTGCGGGAGCCATCTCTAGGTCAAGCGCCATATTGTCAGACTAAACCGGGACACGTCTCAAGGTGAACATGTTGTGGGGTTACTGCGGGAGCCATCTCTAGGACAAGCACCATATTGTCAGACTAAACCGGGACACGTCTCAAGGACGAGCAGCTGTGTATAGAGTAAACCCGTGCCACGTCTCAAGGACATATATTGAGTCCACCGGCGTCACGTCTCAAAGACGTGTATAGTCAACATCTGTCACGTCTCAAGGATGTGTATAGAGTAAACCCGTGCCACGTCTCAAGGACGTGTTTAGAGACAACACGTGTCACGTCTCAAGGACGTGTTTAAAGACAACCCATGCCACGTCTCAAGGGCGTGTTTAGAGACAACCTGTGCCACGTCTCAAGAACGTGTTTAGAGACAACCGGTGCCACGTCTCAAGGGCGTGTTTAGAGACAACCTGTGCCACGTCTCAAGGACGTGTTTAGAGACAACCTGTGCCACGTCTCAAGGACGTGTTTAGATACAACCCGTGCAACGTCTCAAAGACGTATTTAGAGACAACCCGCGCCACGTCTCGTTGTGAGTGCTTCAGAAATGCAAAGATGTTACCCTTAAGTAGGCTGTAACATTAGTGCTGACTTGTTAGTAGTGTATAGGTACATTATCCAGTGCTTTTGAGGATCTTATATAAATCAACCATTTATCGATCCTGATCCTCAAAGGGTGATAACTCTTTTCCCCCTCAAAAAGGTAGGCGTGGTCTAGTGACTCATCAGAGGTGGCGTGGTCTAGTGACTCATCATAGGTGACGTGGTCTAGTGACTCATCATAGGTGGCGTGCGTGGTCAAGTAATTATAGTGTACGACATAAAAATACGACATAAAACATCAATAAAGAAAACAAACAACTCAAGTAAGGTATATAATAATTTTTAATAAAACATATATAGAAAAGAAGAAGGAAAAAAAAAAAAAAAAAAAACATAGTCAAGTGACCCCTTAAATTATAGGTAAGGGTGTGCGATGACGTGCTCAAGTGGTGGTCAAGAGGTGGTCAAGAGGTGGTCAAGCGGTCAAGAGGTGGTCAAGTGACCCCTTAAATTGTATGGGATGGTACGTGTAGTGACGTGGTGATGATCAAGAGGTGGTCAAGTGGTGGTCAGGGTGTGGTCAAGTGGTGGTCAAGATGTGGTCAAGTGGTCGAGTGACCACTTAAATTGTCGGGGAAAGTAGGTGTAGTGATATGGTGATGATTAAAGGGTGGTAAATTAGTGGTCAAGCAGTGGTCAAGCAGTGGTCAAGTGAGGAAAATTTTAGTGGAAAGTAGTTGTAATGATATGGTGATGATTAAAGGGTGGTAAATTAGTGGTCAAGCAGTGGTCAAGCAGTGGTCAAGCAGTGGTCAAGTGGTCAAGTGACCACTTAAATTGTCGGGGAAAGTAGTTGTAATGATATGGTGATGATTAAAGGGTGGTAAATTAGTGGTCAAGAGGTGGTCAAGCGGTGGTCAAGGGGTGGTCAAGTGGTTAAATGACCCCTTAAATTGTTGGGGAGAGTACGTGTAGTGACGTGGTGATGATTAAAGGTGGTAAATTAGTGGTCAAGCAGTGGTCAAGCAGTGGTCAAGTGAGGAAAATTTTAGTGGAAAGTAGTTGTAATGATATGGTGATGATTAAAGGGTGGTAAATTAGTGGTCAAGCAGTGGTCAAGCAGTGGTCAAGCAGTGGTCAAGTGGTCGAGTGACCACTTAAATTGTCGGGGAAAGTAGTTGTAATGATATGGTGATGATTAAAGGGTGGTAAATTAGTGGTCAAGAGGTGGTCAAGCGGTGGTCAAGGGGTGGTCAAGTGGTTAAATGACCCCTTAAATTGTCAGGGAAAGTGAGTGTAGTAAGTTGGTGATGATCGTGAGGTGGTCAAGTAGTGGTCAAGAGGTGGTCAAGGGGTGGTCAAGTGGTTAAATGACCCCCCTAAATTGTATGGGAGGGTACAGTTAGTGATGTGGTGATGATCAAGAGGTGGTCAAGTAGTGGTCAAGTAGTGGTCAAGGGGTGATCAAGTGGTCAAGTTACCCTTAAATTGATGGGAAGAGTACGTGTAGTGACACGAAGATGATCAAAATGTAGTCAAGTAGTCGTCAAGTGGTGGTCAAGTCGTCGAGTGACCACATAAATTGTAGAGGAGAGTAGGGTGTAGTGACATGGTGATGATCAAGAGTTGGTCAAGTTGTTAGGTCTAGAGGTTGGGGTGTCTCAGTCATGAAGTATCAAACTGTCTGCTCTGGGAAGGATGTCGCTGATCAGGGCGAGTAGGTTCTAATACGTTTATCGCTATTGTCTATAACTGGCGTGGTTGTATAGTAATAATAGTAGAGTTTGTTTCGTAGTAATGTTAGTCATCATTATCAAGGGGCATGTTAGGTGATATTTATAACGGTAGTAGTAGTACCAGTAGTAGCAATACCAACAATAGTACTAATTATCATCATCATCATGTGTCCTTACCAACGGACGTACCACCCACACATTGCGATCTCCAACACCATTGAACAATTCCGGTGTTGACTCACAATACAGAAATCCCCAATTAACGGCATTACCTTCATGTAATGGTGGTACTCATAGTACCAATAGCACCAGTAGTAATAGTCACCAACATCAGCAAGAGACTTATCGCCTGACATTGGTCAGTATGACACTCCATAAACTATGATCTCCGACACCATGGAAACAAATAGTAATAATATTGGTAGTAGTAGTGGTAGTAGTAGTAGTAGTAGTAGTAGTAGTAGTAGTAGTAGTAGTAGTAGTAGTAGTAGTAGTAGTAGTAGTAGTAGTAGTAGTAGTAGCGGCGGCGGTGGTGGTGGTGGTGGTGGTGGTGGTGGTGGTGGTGGTGGTGGTGGTGGTGGTGGTGGTAGTGGTAATAGTAGGAGTAGTAGAATAGCGAGGGTGCTTGTTGTTTCACTAAGTATTTGTATATCGTATGTAGTATAAGCTAGTTTGTGTTGTATGCCATGTAAGGTGTTACTGAAATATCTGTATTTTATAGTTCTAAGAGGTGATGACGTCATAACCCACCACTCTATCATCTTATTGATAGTGTCTCCAGTGCCACGAAAAAGGCTCACTGTGAGATATCGATCATTTCTCAAAGCGACAGCATCCGGGGTGCATGCCCATTACGAGCAAACATCGATACGCCACTTAAAAGGCAACGACAAGGCAAAATGGCGTCGAATACAGTGTAACGTACAAAACTTATGAGGTCATCGGTTGTCCATTCCATCATGGTCGACAAATAGGAGCTCACTAACTTCACAATAGGCTCACTCAAATAAACATATAGGATGATAAGGCACCGACCCAAATGTGAAAAATGACGGCCAAATACAGAAATAGTTCGTCCCACATGTATGCAAACTAGGAAAATTTGTTAGTCGAACGGGACATATATTGACCAAGTAGGGAAATTTGAGAGCCATAAGTGAAAAAATATAATCCAAAGAGAGGAATATCTCATTCCAACTTATAAAAAGAAGGAAAATTCTCAACCAATGAGAAAAAGTTAGACCAAGTATAGTAACATCGCAACCAAACTTATGAAAAGTAGGAAACTTTGTTAGCCAAAGCGAAAAAACCTAGGTCAAGTAGGAAAATCTGTTAGCCAAATGTAAAAAATGTCGGCCAAATACAGAAATAGTTCGTCCACGCGTATGCAAACTAGGAAAATTTGTTAGTCGAATAGGATAAAATATTGCCCAAGTAGGGAAATTTGAGAGCCATAAGTGAAAAAATATAATCCAAAGAGATGAATATCTTGTTCCAACTTATAAAAAGAATGATAATTCTCAACCAAATGAGAAAAGTTAGACCAAGTATAGTACATCGCAACCCAAACTTATGAAACTAGGAAACTTTGTTAGCCAAAGCGAAAAAACCTAGGTCAAGTTGGAAATCTGTTAGACAAATGTAAAAAATGTCGGCCAAATACAGAAATACCTAGTCCGCACGTATGCAAACAAGGAAAGGTTGTTAGCCAGATAGGAAAAATATTGCCCAAGTAGGAAAATTTGATAGTCAAATGTAAAAAAAAAAAACAAAATCACCCAAAGAGAGGAATATCTCGGCCAGACTTATAAAAGTAGGAGAACTATGCGCCAAATGGGAAAAAGTTAGGCCAAATACAGAAATATTTCAACAAAACATATAAAAAATAGGAAAATTGATAACCAAACGGGAAATATATTGACCAACCTAGGGAAATGTGTTACTCAAAGAGGAAAAAATAATGACCAACTAACGAAATACATCGCTCAAACTTATAAAATCTACGAAACTTTGTTAGCCAAATGGAAGAAACCTTGGTCAAGTAGGAAAAATCTGTTAACCAATTGTGAAAAATGTCGGCCAAATGCAGAAATAGTTCGGCCACACGTATGCAAACAAGGAAAGGTTGTTAGCCAGATAGGAAAAGTATTAACCAAGTAAGAAAATGTGATAGCCAAAGGTGAAAAAATATCAGACAAGAGAGAAATATCTCATCCAAACTTATAAAAAGAAGGAAAATTCTCAACCAAAGGAGAAAAAGTAGACCAAATATAGTAACATCTCAACCAAACTTATGAAAAGTAGGAAACTTTGTTAGCCAACGAGAATAAAAACCTAGGTCAAGTAGGAAAATCTGTTAGCCAAATGTAAAAAATGTCGGCCAAATACAGAAATACCTAGTCCGCACTTATTAAAATTAGAAAAAATTTGTTAGCCAAATAATAAAAATATTGCCCAAGTAGGAAAATTTGATAGCCAAATGTAAAAAAATATCACCCAAAGAGAGGAATATCTCGGCCAGAGTTATAAAAAGTAGGAGAACTATTTGCCAAATGGGAAAAAGTTAGGCCAAATACAGAAATATCTCAAACAAACATATAAAAAATAGGAAAATTGATAACCAAACGGGAACTATATTGACCAACTAGGGACATGTGTTACTCAAAGAGGAAAAATAATGACCAAGTAACGAAATACATCGCTCAAACTTATGAAAACTAGGAAACTTTGTTAGCCAAAGTGAAAAAAAAAAAACACCTTGGTCAAGTAGGAAAATCTGTTAGCCAAATGTGAAAAATGTCGGACAAACGCAGAAATAGTTCGGTCACACATATGCAAACTAGGAAAAGTTGTTAGCCAGATAGGAAAAGTATTGGCCAAGTAGGAAAATTTGAAAGCCAAATGTGAAAAAAGATCACCCAAGAGAGAAATATTGCGAACAATGTCCGCCAAATACAGAAATTTCTCAACCAAACTCATGAAAAGTAGGAACAACTTGTTACCCTAATAGAAAAAATATTGGTCAAGTAAAGAAATAGCGTGGTCAAACCTATAAAAACATACCAACATTTGTTAACACAACTTGGCCACTTGTTCTTACAAACTTGCTCGCTGGCTCAAACAATCTGTCCTCTTGCTATTACAATCGGTCGACCTATCCTATCAACTCACACACTTACCATAACAACTGTCCCTTTTCCCCAACAACGTGTCCACCGACTCTCTCATATTATCGACTCGCCCTATCAACTTACCCACTGACTCTAACAACTTCCCCACAGGGGCTCACAAAATTTCCACTTGTTATTACAAATTGTCGACAGTCTCGCCCAAATTACCATTACTCTTACAAACTGTCCCAACTGCGCTCACAAGGTGTCCACTTGTGATTTCACGGCCTCCTCATCACATAGATAAGTAGCCCTTATAAAATACAAATGTATCCCACAAGTCATACAGAAAGTGTCCCCCATATTGTCATTAAAAAAAAAATATTTGTGTGTGTAGGTAAGTTCATGTCTTTGGCAGTTCATATTTTGTAAATTCATTTCTTCACCATAAGATTTGTGTAAGTTCAACACCCTCAGCATAAATTTTGTTGTGTAAGTTCATGTCTTCGACAGTTCATGTTTTGCTAAGGCCTAGTTTTAGTGAAAAGGCAGAAGTCTATTGCTAGAATTTCAACCTGAGTGGTCAATTACTAACACTGCCTGTGGACAGCTATTCTTACCCATGCGCTAAAGTTGAGAAAATGAACTTCCGTTGAATGGAAGCTACCGCAGACTTGACTTATTAAACCCCTCTGGAAGAAGTAGCGGCAGCTTAACCAGGAAAAGATCGAATTAGTTATCCCCCTTAGTCTGGGAATTATGAAAATATATGCTCACACAAGCGATATTACTCATGACGTCATATAAACAAAATATAAAGGATAACAATTGTGGCTCTGCCTCATTTGTTATCGTTTATATTTTTGTTTATATGACGTCATGAGTAATATCGCTTGTGTGAGCATATATTTTCATAATTCCCAGACTAAGGGGGATAACTAATTCGATCTTTTCCTGGTTAAGCTGCCGCTACTTCTTCCAGAGGGGTTTAATAAGTCAAGTCTGCGGTAGCTTCCATTCAACGGAAGTTCATTTTCTCAACTTTAGCGCATGGGTAAGAATAGCTGTCCACAGGCAGTGTTAGTAATTGACCACTCAGGTTGAAATTCTAGCCAATAGACTTCTGCCTTTTCACTAAAACTAGGCCTTAGCAAAACATGAACTGTCGAAGACATGAACTTACACAACAAAATTTATGCTGAGGGTGTGAACTTACACAAATCTTATGGTGAAGAAATGAATTTACAAAATATGAACTGCCAAAGACATGAACTTACCTACACACACAAATATTTTTTTTTAATGACAATATGGGGGACACTTCTGTATGACTTGTGGGATACATTTGTATTTTATAAGGGCTACTTATCTATGTGATGAGGAGGCCGTGAAATCACAAGTGGACACCTTTGTGAGCGCAGTTGGGACAGTTTGTAAGAGTAAGTGGTAATTTGGGCGAGACTGTCGACAATTTGTAATAACAAGTGGAAATTTTGTGAGCCCCTGTGGGGAAGTTGTTAGAGTCAGTGGGTAAGTTGATAGGGCGAGTCGATAATATGAGAGAGTCGGTGGACACGTTGTTGGGGAAAAGGGACAGTTGTTATGGTAAGTGTGTGACTTGATAGGATAGGTCGACCGATTGTAATAGCAAGAGGACAGATTGTTTGAGCCAGCGAGCAAGTTTGTAAGAACAAGTGGCCAAGTTGTGTTAACAAATGTTGGTATGTTTTTATAGGTTTGACCACGCTATTTCTTTACTTGACCAATATTTTTTCTATTAGGGTAACAAGTTGTTCCTACTTTTCATGAGTTTGGTTGAGAAATTTCTGTATTTGGCGGACATTGTTCGCAATATTTCTCTCTTTGGGTGATCTTTTTCACATTTGGCTTTCAAATTTTCCTACTTGGCCAATACTTTTCCTATCTGGCTAACAACTTTTCCTAGTTTGCATATGTGTGACCGAACTATTTCTGCGTTTGTCCGACATTTTTCACATTTGGCTAACAGATTTTCCTACTTGACCAAGGTGTTTTTTTTTTTCACTTTGGCTAACAAAGTTTCCTAGTTTTCAATACGTTTGAGCGATGTATTTCGTTACTTGGTCATTATTTTTCCTCTTTGAGTAACACATGTCCCTAGTTGGTCAATATAGTTCCCGTTTGGTTATCAATTTTCCTATTTTTTTATATGTTTGTTTGAGATATTTCTGTATTTGGCCTAACTTTTTCCCATTGGCAAATAGTTCTCCTACTTTTTATAACTCTGGCCGAGATATTCCTCTCTTTGGGTGATATTTTTTTACATTTGGCTATCAAATTTTCCTACTTGGGCAATATTTTATTATTTGGCTAACAAATTTTTCTAATTTTTAATAAGTTGCGGACTAGGTATTTCTGTATTTGGCCGACATTTTTTACATTTGGCTAACAGATTTTCCTACTTGACCTAGGTTTTTATTCTCGTTGGCTAACAAAGTTTCCTACTTTTCATAAGTTTGGTTGAGATGTTACTATATTTGGTCTAACTTTTTCTCCTTTGGTGAGAATTTTCCTTCTTTTTATAAGTTTGGATGAGATATTTCTCTCTTGTCTGATATTTTTTCACCTTTGGCTATCACATTTTCTACTTGGTTAATACTTTTCCTATCTGGCTAACAACCTTTCCTTGTTTGCATACGTGTGGCCGAACTATTTCTGCATTTGGCCGACATTTTTCACAATTGGTTAACAGATTTTTCCTACTTGACCAAGGTTTCTTCCATTTGGCTAACAAAGTTTCGTAGATTTTATAAGTTTGAGCGATGTATTTCGTTAGTTGGTCATTATTTTTCCTCTTTGAGTAACACATTTCCCTAGTTGGTCAATATATTTCCCGTTTGGTTATCAATTTTCCTATTTTTTATATGTTTTGTTGAAATATTTCTGTATTTGGCCTAACTTTTTCCCATTTGGCGCATAGTTCTCCTACTTTTTATAAGTCTGGCCGAGATATTCCTCTCTTTGGGTGATTTTGTTTTTTTTTTTTACATTTGACTATCAAATTTTCCTACTTGGGCAATATTTTTCCTATCTGGCTAACAACCTTTCCTTGTTTTGCATACGTGCGGACTAGGTATTTCTGTATTTGGCCGACATTTTTTACATTTGTCTAACAGATTTTCCAACTTGACCTAGGTTTTTTTCGCTTTGGCTAACAAAGTTTCCTAGTTTTCATAAGTTTGGTTGCGATGTTACTATACTTGGTCTAACTTTTTCTCATTTGGTTGAGAATTATCATTCTTTTTATAAGTTGGAACAAGATATTCATCTCTTTGGATTATATTTTTTCACTTATGGCTCTCAAATTTCCCTACTTGGGCAATATTTTATCCTATTCGACTAACAAATTTTCCTAGTTTGCATACGCGTGGACGAACTATTTCTGTATTTGGCCGACATTTTTTACATTTGGCTAACAGATTTTCCTACTTGACCTAGGTTTTTTCGCTTTGGCTAACAAAGTTTCCTACTTTTCATAAGTTTGGTTGCGATGTTACTATACTTGGTCTAACTTTTTCTCATTTGGTTGAGAATTTTCCTTCTTTTTATAAGTTGGAATGAGATATTCCTCTCTTTGGATTATATTTTTTCACTTATGGCTCTCAAATTTCCCTACTTGGTCAATATATGTCCCGTTCGACTAACAAATTTTCCTAGTTTGCATACATGTGGACGAACTATTTCTGTATTTGGCCGTCATTTTTCACATTTGGGTCGGTGCCTTATCATCCTATATGTTTATTTGAGTGAGCCTATTGTGAAGTTAGTGAGCTCCTATTTGTCGACCATGATGGAATGGACAACCGATGACCTCATAAGTTTTGTACGTTACACTGTATTCGACGCCATTTTGCCTTGTCGTTGCCTTTTAAGTGGCGTATCGATGTTTGCTCGTAATGGGCATGCACCCCGGATGCTGTCGCTTTGAGAAATGATCGATATCTCACAGTGAGCCTTTTTCGTGGCACTGGAGACACTATCAATAAGATGATAGAGTGGTGGGTTATGACGTCATCACCTCTTAGAACTATAAAATACAGATATTTCAGTAACACCTTACATGGCATACAACACAAACTAGCTTTATACTACATACGATATACAAATACTTAGTGAAACAACAAGCACCCTCGCTATTCTACTACTCCTACTATTACCACTACCACCACCACCACCACCACCACCACCACCACCACCACCACCACCACCACCACCACCACCACCACCACCACCACCGCCGCTACTACTACTACTACTACTACTACTACTACTACTACTACTACTACTACTACTACTACTACTACTACTACTACTACTACTACTACTACTACTACTACTACTACTACTACTACTACTACTACTACCACTACTACTACCAATATTATTACTATTTGTTTCCATGGTGTCGGAGATCATAGTTTATGGAGTGTCATACTGACCAATGTCAGGCGATAAGTCTCTTGCTGATGTTGGTGACTATTACTACTGGTGCTATTGGTACTATGAGTACCACCATTACATGAAGGTAATGCCGTTAATTGGGATTTCTGTATTGTGAGTCAACACCGGAATGTTCAATGGTGTTGGAGATCGCAATGTGTGGGTGGTACGTCCGTTGGTAAGACACATGATGATGATGATAATTAGTACTATTGTTGGTATTGCTACTACTGGTACTACTACTACCGTTATAAATATCACCTAACATGCCCCTTGATAATGATGACTAACATTACTACGAAACAACTCTACTATTATTACTATACAACCACGCCAGTTATAGACAATAGCGATAAACGTATTAGAACCTACTCGCCCTGATCAGCGACATCCTTCCCAGAGCAGACAGTTTGATACTTCATGACTGAGACACCCCAACCTCTAGACCTAACAACTTGACCAACTCTTGATCATCACCATGTCACTACACCTACTCTCCTCTACAATTTATGTGGTCACTCGACGACTTGACCACCACTTGACGACTACTTGACTACATTTTGATCATCTTCGTGTCACTACACGTACTCTTCCCATCAATTTAAGGGGTAACTTGACCACTTGACCACCCCTTGACCACTCCTTGACCACTACTTGACCACCTCTTGATCATCACCACATCACTAACTGTACCCTCCCATACAATTTAGGGGGTCATTTAACCACTTGACCACCCCTTGACCACCTCTTGACCACTACTTGACCACCTCACGATCATCACCAACTTACTACACTCACTTTCCCTGACAATTTAAGGGGTCATTTAACCACTTGACCACCCCTTGACCACCGCTTGACCACCTCTTGACCACTAATTTACCACCCTTTAATCATCACCATATCATTACAACTACTTTCCCCGACAATTTAAGTGGTCACTCGACCACTTGACCACTGCTTGACCACTGCTTGACCACTGCTTGACCACTAATTTACCACCCTTTAATCATCACCATATCATTACAACTACTTTCCACTAAAATTTTCCTCACTTGACCACTGCTTGACCACTGCTTGACCACTAATTTACCACCCTTTAATCATCACCACGTCACTACACGTACTCTCCCCAACAATTTAAGGGGTCATTTAACCACTTGACCACCCCTTGACCACCGCTTGACCACCTCTTGACCACTAATTTACCACCCTTTAATCATCACCATATCATTACAACTACTTTCCCCGACAATTTAAGTGGTCACTTGACCACTTGACCACTGCTTGACCACTGCTTGACCACTGCTTGACCACTAATTTACCACCCTTTAATCATCACCATATCATTACAACTACTTTCCACTAAAATTTTCCTCACTTGACCACTGCTTGACCACTAATTTACCACCCTTTAATCATCACCATATCACTACACCTACTTTCCCCGACAATTTAAGTGGTCACTCGACCACTTGACCACATCTTGACCACCACTTGACCACACCCTGACCACCACTTGACCACCTCTTGATCATCACCACGTCACTACACGTACCATCCCATACAATTTAAGGGGTCACTTGACCACCTCTTGACCGCTTGACCACCTCTTGACCACCTCTTGACCACCACTTGAGCACGTCATCGCACACCCTTACCTATAATTTAAGGGGTCACTTGACTATGTTTTTTTTTTTTTTTTCCTTCTTCTTTTCTATATATGTTTTATTAAAAATTATTATATACCTTACTTGAGTTGTTTGTTTTCTTTATTGATGTTTTATGTCGTATTTTTATGTCGTACACTATAATTACTTGACCACGCACGCCACCTATGATGAGTCACTAGACCACGTCACCTATGATGAGTCACTAGACCACGCCACCTCTGATGAGTCACTAGACCACGCCTACCTTTTTGAGGGGGAAAAGAGTTATCACCCTTTGAGGATCAGGATCGATAAATGGTTGATTTATATAAGATCCTCAAAAGCACTGGATAATGTACCTATACACTACTCTTGTTGCCCATACCTGATGCACATTTGTATGTCCTATTCTGTGTTGCTCATGTTTGATGTGTAGTTGTATGTCCTACTCTGTGTTGCTCATGTCTGATGTGTAAGTTGTATGTCCTACTCTGTGTTGCTCATGTTTGATGTGTAAGTTGTATGTCCTACTCTGTGTTGCATTTCAGTACTTTACAACAGCACTTTTGTTTTGGCTGTGACTGTTTTCTTTAATGGAATGTTTATATTTACACTGACATGTTTATTTCCGGCTTAGTGGTTCTCGGTTGTCCACTTTCAGCCTTTGCATTGTGTGACTGATTACGTCACCATTGTCATAGTTCTGTTTAGTAATTTGATGTGTGTAATTGTCTCGCTAAGCAGCCATGTTGTTTCAACCACTGACAACCAGCTCCTCGCTGTCACCTGCCTGGACAGTTGATGGGTTTAACTTGGGCTCCTCACTGTCACCTGCCTGGACAGTTGATGGGTTTAACTTGGGCTCCTCACTGTCACCTGCCTGGACAGTTGATGGGTTTAACTTGGGCTCCTCACTGTCACCTGCCTGGACAGTTGATGGGTTTAACTCGGGCTCCTCACTGTCACCTGCCTGGACAGTTGATGGGTTTAACTCTGGCTCCTCACTGTCACCTGCCTGGACAGTTGATGGGTTTAACTTGGGCTCCTCACTGTCACCTGCCTGGGCAGGCGATAAGTTTAATTCTGGCTCCTCACTGTCACCTGCCTGGACAGTTGATGGGTTTAACTTGGGCTCCTCACTGTCACCTGCCTGGACAGTTGATGGGTTTAACTTGGGCTCCTCACTGTCACCTGCCTGGACAGTTGATGGGTTTAACTCGGGCTCCTCACTGTCACCTGCCTGGGCAGTTGATGGGTTTAACTCTGGCTCCTCACTGTCACCTGCCTAGACAGGCGATAAGTTTAATTCTGGCTCCTCGCTGTCACCTGCCTGGACAGGCGATAAGTTTAATTCTGGCTCCTCGCTGTCACCTGCCTGGACAGGCGATAAGTTTAATTCTGGCTCCTCGCTGTCACCTGCCTGGACAGTTGATGGGTTTAACTTGGGCTCCTCACTGTCACCTGCCTGGACAGTTGATGGGTTTAACTTGGGCTCCTCACTGTCACCTGCCTGGACAGGCGATAAGTTTAATTCTGGCTCCTCACTGTCACCTGCCTGGACAGTTGATGGGTTTAACTCGGGCTCGTCACTGTCACCTGCCTGGACAGTTGATAGGTTTAACTCGGGCTCCTCACTGTCACCTGCCTGGACAGTTGATGGGTTTAACTCGGGCTCCTCACTGTCACCTGCCTGGACAGTTGATGGGTTTAACTCTGGCTCCTCACTGTCACCTGCCTGGACAGTTGATGGGTTTAACTTGGGCTCCTCACTGTCACCTGCCTGGACAGGCGATAAGTTTAATTCTGGCTCCTCACTGTCACCTGCCTAGACAGTTGATGGGTTTAACTCTGGCTCCTCACTGTCACCTGCCTGGACAGTTGATGGGTTTAACTTGGGCTCTGTAGCAGAATGTGGGTATTAGGTGGGAAAAGGCTACAGCACGCTTGAGCATCGGGATGGAATGGGAAGAAAGATGCTCAAGTCGTGACGTAGTTTGTTGTTAGGAATCAGTTTACATCTGGGGCTGAAGGAGAGAAGTCGACATGTTGTAAGAAGGTTGATCAAGCTGTCATCTATATGAAATAAAGATATTTTGTATTCGCCCAAGACTTGTTAGTCCTCTATACTTCACACCGTTATAGAGGATGAAATGGCGCCGATGCCAGGATCCGTGCTTGGACTGTCGCGGTAAATAGACCTATTATTTACTTCAAGCAACTGAATTTAGGAAGCCCTTTGACGACGATGGAACGACGTAATATATTTTAGGGGAGACACAGCGACTAAAAGCCTGGCCAGAGGTAGTTGTTGTGATTTCCCAGAAGAAGAAAGAAAAAAAAAAAGCAAAGCTGAAGGTCATCTTGTTGGATCAACGTCATGCTGTTAGATTTAACCAAAATGGATGGTCAGCTTCTTTTTGTATGATGAGCGCCACAATAATTGCTCCACGCTATACTGGACGATCAACGAACGTTGCCAAATTTTATCTTTGCTCGTTTCCAGAATGTTGACGCCGCTACTCTGGGTGTGCTGATTTAGACCGAAGCTCCTTGTCAAGTTCGGCTGAAGTACTGTTTTTTTTATCGCCGTCGTCCAGTGATGGTTTTGATCGCCATAGCCCAGTAACGAGCCAAGTCATTGTTACACAGTCCGCTTCGTCAAATTTTGCTGGCCTTGGTCATTGTTATACAGCTGCTTGTCAAGTTCTGCTAGCCAAATCATTGTTACACAGTCCGCTTCGTCAAATTTTGCTGGCCAGGTCATTACAATCGAGCCGTTGTCAAGTCATCTCCGGACTCCGTTGTGTGAGAGAGCCGCTTTGTCAAATCAGTCAGCCGCTGCTCTACACTGTCGGTTGTTTTGAGAAGCTGACTATCGTTCATTGCTGATTTCAGAGGGCTGGCCAGTGCTGTCCTCTGATCACAATCGTTCCTTGCCGTGTTTCAAGAGCCCGTCCCTGGGTGGCTGATACGTTCAATCGTTCTTCACTGTTTTATTGACGTCGTTGTTGTTCCTGAGGAGTATTATCGAGCCCAGTCGAGCCTATCGAGCCCAGTCGAGCATTTTTGATTCTTACGGAGTACTGAAGCCGCTTTGTCGATCCTGGTTCAAGTACTCGAGTACCAGATACCGTGCTTCTCAGTCTCGGCATACAAGGGCATAGACGTCAAGGACTTCATTTTCGATTGGAAAATTTAGTTCAACAAGAAAAGGGGTAATATAAATAAATTTTTCTATTAGATAGAAAATTATTGAGTTTCAGGAGGAAGATAACATCCTTTGGTTAATTTAAGACTGTATATTAATAAGTATTGATTGTTTTTTTTTGCTTGAATAACTGTAAATATTTCAGCATGACAGAACAAGATTCATTGGCACAAGTTTTGACGGGGGTAGGTACAGTGATAGATAGACTTAATACAGTCATGAAACAACAAGGAATGGCAACTGAAATTGTTAAGTTTAGCGGACAGGCAAGAGAGTTTAAGAAGTGGGTAACTTCCATAGAGAAATATGCATATTTGGTGTCAGCATCAGATGAAGAGAAAATGAGACTTGCTTATCAGGCAGCAACAGAACCGGTTTCAGATCATATCCGAAGAAAATTAGAGGCTAGAGTAGATGAGACATGGGAACAGTTCAAAGACGACCTAGCACATAAGTACGCGGAAATAACGGATCCACAACATGCGTTTTCGGTGTTGAGACAGTCTAAACAAAACACTGGAGAGACGGTACAATTGTTCAGTGATAGGTTGATTAACCTGGCTGAAGAAGCATTCTTAGGACAGAATGTACGAGGAGAGGAGGTGGAGAGGATGTTAGTCGGGATTTTTGTAGATGGCATAAAATCCGATGGATTGAAATTTAAGCTGATGAGAGAAAACCCCGAGAGGTTATCACAAGCTGTAGATATTGCGGTACAAGAAGAAAATTTGAGACGTAGATTTAGATTGAGAACAGGACGAGAAATAGGAACTAGTCGAGAAGACAGGGTTGAGGAGCCTATGGAGATAGGACAAACAAGGTTTGGATGGAATAGGAGAGGAGGTATACAGACGTTACAAGGTGGTAATAGAAGTGCTTATGATGAAAGAAGACAAATGAGGTATCCTACAAGTGAGACAGTAGGTAAAACGAACAACACAAATATAGTCTGTTGGTTTTGTGGTCAACGCGGACATGTTTCTCGTTTTTGTGGTAACAGGCGTGTCCAGTCGAATATACAAAGTAGAAATGGCAATAGCAGGTTGAATAGGAATGTTGAAGATAGACACAGGAATTTTACAGGTACAAGAACGCAGGAAAACCGGCGCCCTACCTATTAAATAGGACCTGTAGTAGGAGGGAAAATAATAAGGTCCCAAGGTTTAAAGAATATGTTAATAACAGGCATAGTAGGACGAGTAGAGAATACTTTCAACTAGATGAAATCAAACAGTTTACAGAAATAAAACAGATCATAGCTCATGTATAATAGAAATAGGAAAATATAGAGTTCGTACATTAATTGATTCAGGAGCTCAGGTTAGTGTAATTAAAGAAAGCTTTTTATATAAAATAATGAGAAATTAGTAGAATATTTAAGAGTCATAATAATCTTCACTCTGTTACAGGACAGAATTTACAAGTAATTGGACAGACAATGATCAATTTTAAATTAGGGGGGATCAACGTAAGACATCTTTTTCAGGTAGTGAAAGATTTAAATAGAAACATGCTTATAGGAAGAGATTTTTTAATAAAAAACGGAGTAAGACTTCTCTTTGATTTACACAAATTAAAATTCAAGGACGTGTATGTAGATATGGAAGAAGACATGCATATATCGGCACTAGTTAGAATTAAAATGTCCACGACGTTAAAACCACAGTCGGTTAATTTGATACAAGCGAAGCTAAAGAGAAACCCATATTATGTGGCAGGACACACAGTTAGAATCACTGAATTGCAAAAGGAAGTTATTGATGAGCCTGGTCTTGAAGTTCCGGATGGAATAATATCGTTAGATAAACACTTAACCTTTCCAGTAATGATTATTAACAACACAGGTAGAGAAATTAAATTATACAGAGGATGTGTAATAGCCAAACTAGAACATAACATTAGTGACATATTGGCAACGGATAGAGTAGAAATGTCGGGAACAAATTATTCACAAACTTCTAGTGAAAGAATTAATAACAGACGCGGACGCGGAAGAAGAGGGAACGTACAAATGGATGAATTGATCCATCCATTCAGAAGAAATACAGCCCAAATACATTCACTAGACAAAATGACAAGGGAACAAGAATTGTTGGCACAGTTAAAAGCTCCACCAGAAAATAAGAAAGTATTAGAACAACTTATAAAAGAAAATCAGGATGTATTTGCAATTAATGATTTAGAATTGGGAAGGACAAAAACAGTTACAATGGAAATAGATACGGGAGACCATCCACCAATTAGTTTAAAACCATATAGAACTCCATTAAGAAATAGAGAAGTTGTTGAAAAGGCAATAGAAGATATGTTGAAAGCAGGGATAATAACAAGATCGAAGTCAGAATGGTCATCTCCGATAGTAATCGTGACCAAACCTGATGGTTCACATCGATTCTGCTGCGACTATCAGGGCGTTGAACAAAATCACTAAGAATGTAGCGTACCCACTGCCGGTGATTGATGATATTTTGGGGTTGCTTAATGGCTCTACATTCTTCACGACGCTAGACGCAAGATCAGGATTCTGGTGTATCCCGATGTCGGAAGACGCTCAAAAGAAGAGTGCTTTTGTACTCATATGGGTTCTTACGAATTCTTACGAATGCCATTCGGGGTTCGTACGGCTCCATCTCACTACATGCTCTTAATAAATGAGGTATTAGAGGGTATGCAAAAGTTTGCATTAGCATACATAGACGACATTCTAATCTATACAGCAGGGGATGTGGACGATCACTTAAAACATGTCAGACTAGTATTCGACAGATTAAGAATACATGATGTTAAATTGAAGCTTAGTAAGTGCCAGTTTTTAAAAACAGAAACAAAATATTTGGGCTATATGATAAATAGAGACGGAATTAAACCAGACCAAGACAAGATAAAGGTTATTAAAGAATTACCTCCTCCAACTAACGTAAAAGAAGTGCGTGCGTTTATAGGAACCTGTGGGTATTATAGGCGCTTTATCCCAGGGTTTTCAAAGATAGCAGAACCTATTACTAATTTAACGGGCAAATACGCTAGATTTAAGTGGGATGATGAGTGTCAAAAAGCGTTCGAGTTTTTAAAAAACAGCTTAACAGTGGTACCACTATTGACGCATCCAGATTTGAATAAACAGTTAATACTATATACAGATGCTTCGGACAATGCTATAGGAGCGTGTTTGGTTCAACCATATGAAGGAAAAGAATCTGGAATACCAGGGGTTAAAAATGAAAGGCCAATTTATTTCTTATCTCATAAACTTAGCAGGTCGCAACGAAAATGGTCGACTATTGAGAAGAGGCTTATGCTATACACTACGCTCTACAGAAACTAAATTACTACTTACATAACGCAAATTTTGTTATTAGAACTGACCATATGCCTTTAAAATCTCTATTAGAAGCTCCAGTGCAGAACAGGAAAATACAGACGTGGGCATTGAATCTACAGGGATACAATACAAAAATTGAATACATACCAGGTAGGATTAACACATGTGCTGATTTATTGTCTAGGATCCCGTATCCACAGTCATCAGGAGACACAGAAGATGAAGGTGAACCAGAGATCGACGACCGAAACTGGCAAGTAAATATATTAGATTCTGCCATAATAAATAGAGAAGAGTTTGAGAGTTTACCATCGGATCAAGAGTCTGAACCTAGAGCAGAAGACCCACATTTAGCACAATTTAATATGAAAGAAGAACAAGAATTAGATCCAAAAGTCTTACAAATAAAACAGAAATTAAAAGAAACGGAGGAGAACAAATATAAGAAGAATTATTTAGTTTTACAAGAGGACGAACAGTTATATTATATGTGTGAAAGGAACGAACAGCTAAGGAAATATATTCCAAAACATTTGGAAAATGAAGTTTTAAAAGCATATCATGATGAGAATGGTCATCTCGGTCGTGATAAATTGGTGAAAGCACTTATGAGTAAATATTATTGGCCGAACTTATTTAAATCTGCTTGCAAATATGTAGATACGTGTGAAAGATGCAGGTTAAGGAATATGAAAACAATTAAGTGTCCCTTACAAGATACAGATATTCCTCAGTTTCCAATGCAAAAAATTAGTTTAGATATATCGGGTCCTCACCCTAGAACATTGTCAGGAAACGTGTATTTAATTCATATAGTAGACGTCTACAGTCTTTGGCCGGAAGTTTATGCAATCCCAGATAAGAGCGCAGATACTGTCATTAATATTTTTTTACAAGAATTCGTACCAAGATTTAGTTGTCCACAAAGTATACTTACGGATAATGGTAAGGGAATTTGTAAATAAAAAATTCGAAAAGTTATTAAAAGATTTGAATATAAAACATATAAAGACCTCATACTATAGACCTTCTTCAAATGCTAAGAACGAACGACAACATAGGACATTATACGATATTATAGCAAAGATCGTCGATGAACATGAAAAAGATTGGGATCTATTCTTGGGACCAGCGCTTAGTGCTATACGCACAAATCAAAATGAGAGCACGGGGTTTTCACCATTCTATTTAATACACGGGAGAGAACCAGTACTACCTATAGATAATCTGTTAAAACCAAGACGGAAGTATATGGGGGAAGACTTTCAAGAGACCATCATACAAGAAATGCATAAAGCACACGTAAGATTAAAGAATAATATAATTAAAGCTAGAGAAAGACAGAAAAAGTACAAAAACGTGAATACAAAATTGCAGGAGTTTAAAGTAGGTGATAGAGTTTATTACAAGAAGCATAGAAGGAACTCTAAGTTTGATGCTCGTTGGGTCCCAGGTTATTACGTTTTAGAAAAGCTAGGAAATGTATCGTATAGTATCAAGAACCAGGTCACGGGACATGTGGCAAGGGCACACGTGGAACACTTAAGAAGAGATGATGATGAGAAGGGAAATGATAATTATAATAATAATTATTATTCAGACACCGGATACTTAGATGAACAAGTCGTCAGGGGAACTACAATAACCCCAGGTTTTAGAAAAGATCCAGCACAAAATCAGTTAATAACAACTCCAGTTTACGATGATACTCAAGAACAGACAATACCGAAAACGATAGAAGAAGAAAAAGTGAATGAGAGTCATTATAATAGTATAGAATTTATGGAAGAGGAAATAGGTGCTCCATTTAAGAATACTAGACAAGCAACGAAAAGAAGAATGGATAAACAAAGAGAAAGAGAAGTAAAAAGACAGAGGAGAATTAGAGATTATTCAACAAGCGGTGAAGATATGCCTCTACTAGAAAGGTCCTTAAGAAATAATGATAGACGAATTAGATGGGATATTGAACGGAAGAGATTAGCGGCTGCTAGCGAGAGACATACAGAGGAAGAAGTGGAAATGGATGAAAAGTCAGAATCAAATAGTAGTATGGAAGAAACTAATAAGTTATACGAAGAAGAAGATATTGATGTGGAGATAGCACTTATTCAAAGAAACTTGGAGTTATTGAAGAAGTGGAAACGTAGGAGGTAAATGGATAGAAAATATTGCAGATAGCAAGATATAAGTTTCATGGTTTAAAAAGGAAAGAGATACTTGATGAAGTATATGAAACGGTGGAAATGGAAAAGGCTTCTATTGATACTTTTCATAGGTGGTCTTGAGGAGTAGTTAAGCATTAAGATAACTAATATAGATGTAGGTTCGAGTGAGGCATATATATTTTTTTTCTCTCTGTGATGGAATTGCTGGTTGATTTTATGTTTCAACTTCTTGAGTTTTCTTAGATAGATAAGTTAGTCAATGGTACAGCAGGTAGATGTACTCTATAGTAAATAGACAAGTTTTTATTGGTGCTAGAAATACCGTGGTTAATGGTAATGATTAAGTAGTTGTAGTAATATGTGGAACAAATCCAGGAGAAACAATTGGTGTGTCGAACCACAGGTTCTATTGGTAGATAATACGCTCATTGTTAGTTAAAGACTTTTGTGGAAAGAACAGATATTGTTTTAAGTTAGAAATTGGTCTGTAGATAACAGATATATACTTGGCAGTGAGTTGTTTTAGTTTCTCGGTTTTAAAAAAAAATGACTTGTGTGAATAGATATGTGTTACGTTGGTTCGTATAGGAGGACAATGTTGCTTGGTCACCTTAAGTAATTCTATGTGAATTATTTTTTTTTGAAAACCTTCTCTTTAGCGAGAAGACAGTTGTGTTATTGAATCTGAGTTTTTAATGCCTCATATATAATATGTTTTTTTGCTTGATTTGGTCCTGTGAAATGGTTGTTGTTATTTGAATAGGATTATTGTGTTCCTAGACTTTTGCGTACAAACTATTGGTCCGTAAAAGAGACCAATAGTGATAGGTAATAATAGAATATTTTCTTCTGGTTTGATAAGATGCATGTTATATTATTTTAAAATGTGTTTTTCTTTGAATGAGTTGGGGGGGTATAATGTCTTGTATTGATTTTATTTCGCTTAACTCATAATTTAATTAAGTTGTTTTGTGTATTAGGTTACCTTGTTAATAAATATGTTATAAATTTAATTAAGTAAGTTTAATTTTCAAAGAAAATACATGGGGCTTTATTTAAGACCCTTCGTTCAGAAAAGAGTTAATAAAACTACTGAGGGCTAATAGAGAGACACATTCTCTTTGTGAATATTAAGTTGCTGTGATAATCGGCATGAAGAGGTTCTTATAGATATGAAGTATTAGGAAGTAAAATAGAAGCTGCATTAAAGTCAGCATTATATGAAGATATAAGGTTGGGTATATGAAAAAAAAGGGGGGAGACTGTGAATGGCAGCATATAAGCGGGGGTATATATATAGGTAGGACAAAGAAGCAGATCATGGGATGTGAGGGGGCAAGATATAGGAGCTGTGAAAAACCAGCGTTAATTAAATTAAAAATGTTCATGGAATATGAACATTGGCTCGTGGTCAAAGATGAGATAACGGAAATATAGACAAGATTGTGGATGGCAATATAAATGTTGAATATATAAATGTTGAGAAAACTTATGTCAACTTGATTTATAGAGAACAAAGATCTATTTCATAAGATGTATTTTAAAAAATTATTTTACAAATTTTTTTTTATTGGCAAGGGAGGTAAATGTGATTGTGTTGACTATTCATTACTTTATGTAAATGTGATCATGTTGACTATTCATTCTTTATGCTTTTCACTGGGTGCGCACCCCTTCTTTACTTTTTCTAACTACATTGTTTCTGTCCATCCTGTGTTGTGAAAGAGTGAAGAATTTCATAATGTCAAGTATACGATAACGATTTATACGAGCTGTTCTTATGATATATATATTTTATACAGGAACCTTGAGGAGCCAAGAACGAACAAGAAATATATAGTGGATTACTATATGGCAGGGGAAAGAGTTACGAATAGATTGTTTTACTTAAAATAAAGTTGGTTTGGGGAAGATTAGAGGAGCTGTGGGAGGTAAGGAAAGAGAGGGAATAGAGTAGGGGGATTGGGAGTAAAGACTTTTTAAAGGAAAAAGTCTTTAGAAAACATAGGAAGGTGTAGCAGAATGTGGGTATTAGGTGGGAAAAGGCTACAGCACGCTTGAGCATCGGGATGGAATGGGAAGAAAGATGCTCAAGTCGTGACGTAGTTTGTTGTTAGGAATCAGTTTACATCTGGGGCTAGAAGGAGAGAAGTACGCCATGTTGTAAGAAGGTTGATCAAGCTGTCATCTACATGAAATAAAGATATTTTGTATTCGCCCAAGACTTGTTAGTCCTCTATTCTTCACACCGTTATAGCTCCTCACTGTCACCTGCCTGGACAGTTGATGGGTTTAACTTGGGCTCCTCACTGTCACCTGCCTGGACAGTTGATGGGTTTAACTCGGGCTCCTCACTGTCACCTGCCAGGACAGTTGATGGGTTTAACTCTGGCTCCTCACTGTCACCTGCCTGGACAGTTGATGGGTTTAACTTGGGCTCCTCACTGTCACCTGCCTGGACAGGCGATAAGTTTAATTCTGGCTCCTCGCTGTCAACTGCCTGGGCAGGCGATAAGTTTAATTCTGGCTCCTCACTGTCACCTGCCTGGACAGTTGATGGGTTTAACTTGGGCTCCTCACTGTCACCTGCCTGGACAGTTGATGGGTTTAACTTGGGCTCCTCACTGTCACCTGCCTGGACAGTTGATGGGTTTAACTTGGGCTCCTCACTGTCACCTGCCTGGACAGTTGATGGGTTAAACTTGGGCTCCTCACTGTCACCTGCCTGGACAGTTGATGGGTTTAACTCTGGCTCCTCACTGTCACCTGCCTGGACAGTTGATGGGTTTAACTTGGGCTCCTCACTGTCACCTGCCTGGACAGTTGATGGGTTTAACTTGGGCTCCTCACTGTCACCTGCCTGGACAGTTGATGGGTTTAACTTGGGCTCCTCACTGTCACCTGCCTGGACAGTTGATGGGTTTAACTCTGCCTCCTCACTGTCACCTGCCTGGACAGTTGATGGGTTTAACTTGGGCTCCTCACTGTCACCTGCCTGGACAGTTGATGGGTTTAACTCTGGCTCCTCACTGTCACCTGCCTGGACAGTTGATGGGTTTAACTCTGGCTCCTCACTGTCACCTGCCTGGACAGTTGATGGGTTTAACTTGGGCTCCTCACTGTCACCTGCCTGGACAGTTGATGGGTTTAACTCTGGCTCCTCACTGTCACCTGCCTGGACAGGCGATAAGTTTAATTCTGGCTCCTCGCTGTCACCTGCCTGGGCAGGCGATAAGTTTAATTCTGGCTCCTCACTGTCACCTGCTTGGACAGTTGATGGGTTTAACTCGGGCTCCTCACTGTCACCTGCCTGGACAGTTGATGGGTTTACCTTGGGCTCGTCACTGTCACCTACCTGGACAGTTGATGGGTTAAACTTGGGCTCCTCACTGTCACCTGCCTGGAAAGTTGATGGGTTTAACTTGGGCTCCTCACTGTCACCTGCCTGGACAGGCGATAAGTTTAATTCTGGCTCCTCACTGTCACCTGCCTGGGCAGGCGATAAGTTTAATTCTGGCTCCTCACTGTCACCTGCCTGGGCAGGCGATAAGTTTAATTCTGGCTCCTCACTGTCACCTGCCTGGGCAGACGATAAGTTTAATTTTGGCTCCTCACTGTCACCTGCCTGGGCAGGCGATAAGTTTAATTCTGGCTCTTCACTGTCACCTGCCTGGACAGTTGATGGGTTTAACTCTGGCTCCTCACAGTCACCTGCCTGGACAGGAGATAAGTTTAATTCTGGCTCCTCACTGTCACCTGCCTGGGCAGGCGATAAGTTTAATTCTGGCTCCTCACTGTCACCTGCCTGGACAGTTGATGGGTTTAACTTGGGCTCCTCACTGTCACCTGCCTGGACAGGCGATAAGTTTAATTCTGGCTCCTCACTGTCACCTGCCTGGGCCGGCGATAAGTTTAATTCTGGCTCCTCACTGTCACCTGCCTGGACAGTTGATGGGTTTAACTCGGGCTCCTCACTGTCACCTGCCTGGGCAGTTGATGGGTTTAACTTGGGCTCCTCACTGTCACCTGCCTGGGCAGTTGATGGGTTTAACTCTGGCTCCTCACTGTCACCTGCCTGGACAGTTGATGGGTTTAACTTGGGCTCCTCACTGTCATCTGCGTGGGCAGGCGATGGGTTTAACTCTGGCTCCTCACTGTCACCTGCCTGGGCAGGCGATAAGTTTAATTCTGGCTCCTCACTGTCACCTGCCTGGGCAGGCGATAAGTTTAATTCTGGCTCCTCACTGTCACCTGCCTGGGCAGGCGATAAGTTTAATTCTGGCTCCTCACTGTCACCTGCCTGGGGAGGCGATAAGTTTAATTCTGGCTCCTCACTGTCACCTGCCTGGACAGTTGATGGGTTTAACTCTGGCTCCTCACAGTCACCTGCCTGGACAGGCGATATGTTTAATTCTGGCTCCTCACTGTCACCTGCCTTGGCAGGCGATAAGTTTAATTCTGGCTCCTCACTGTCACCTGCCTGGACAGTTGATGGGTTTAACTTGGGCTCCTCACTGTCACCTGCCTGGACAGGCGATAAGTTTAATTCTGGCTCCTCACTGTCACCTGCCTGGACAGTTGATGGGTTTAACTTGGGCTCCTCACTGTCACCTGCCTGGACAGTTGATGGGTTTAACTTGGGCTCCTCACTGTCACCTGCCTGGGCAGGCGATGGGTTTAACTCTGGCTCATCACTGTCACCTGCCTGGACAGTTGATGGGTTTAACTTGGGCTCCTCACTGTCAAATGCCTGGGCAGTTGATGGGTTTAACTCGGGCTCCTCACTGTCACCTGCCTGGACAGTTGATGGGTGTAACTCGGGCTCCTCACTGTCACCTGCCTGGACAGTTGATGGGTTTAACTCGGACTCCTCACTGTCACCTGCCTGGACAGTTGATGGGTTTAACTCGGGCTCCTCACTGTCACCTGCCTGGACAGTTGATGGGTTTAACTCGGGCTCCTCACTGTCACCTGCATGGACAGTTGATGGGTTTAACTCGGGCTCCTCACTGTCACCTGCCTGGACAGTTGATGGGTTTAACTCGGGCTCCTCACTGTCACCTGCCTGGACAGTTGATGGGTATAACTCGGGCTCCTCACTGTCACCTGCCTGGACAGTTGATGGGTTTAACTAGGGCTCCTCACTGTCACCTGTCTGGACAGTTGATGGGTTTAACTTGGGCTCCTCACTGTCACCTGCCTGGACAGGCGATAAGTTTAATTCTGGCTCCTCACTGTCACCTGCCTGGACAGTTGATGGGTGTAACTTGTGCTCCTCACTGTCACCTGCCTGGACAGTTGATGGGTTTAAATCGGGCTCCTCACTGTCACCTGCCTGGACAGTTGATGGGTTTAACTTGGGCTCCTCACTGTCACCTGCCTGGACAGGCGATAAATTTAATTCTGGCTCCTCACAGTCACCTGCCTGGACAGTTTATGGGTTTAACTTGGGCTCCTCACTGTCACCTGCCTGGACAGTTGATGGGTTTAACTCGGGCTCCTCACTGTCACCTGCCTGGACAGTTGATGGGTGTAACTTGGGCTCCTCACTGTCACCTGCCTGGAAAGTTGATGGGTTTAACTCTGGCTCCTCACTGTCACCTGCCTGGACAGTTGATGGGTTTAACTTGGACTCCTCACTGTCACCTGCCTGGACAGTTGATGGGTTTAACTTGGGCTCCTCACTGTCACCTGCCTGGACAGTTGATGGGTTTAACTTGGGCTCCTCACTGTCACCTGCCTGGACAGGCGATAAGTTTAATTCTGGCTCCTCACTGTCACCTGCCTGGACAATTGATGGGTTTAACTTGGGCTCCTCACTGTCACCTGCCTGGACAGTTGATGGGTTTAACTCGGGCTCCTCACAGTCACCTGCCTGGACAGTTGATGGGTTTAACTGGCTCCTCACTGTCACCTGCCTGGACAGTTGATGGGTTTAACTCGGGCTCCTCACGTCACTGCCTGGACAGTTGATGGGTTTAACTGGGCTCCTCACTGTCACCTGCCTGGACAGATGGACTGGGGTAAGTGATTTAATTTGGGCTCCTCACTGTCACCTGCCTGGACAGTTGATGGGTTTAACTTGGGCTCCTCACTGTCACCTGCCTGGACAGGGATGGGTTTAATCTGGCTCCTCACTGTCACCTGCCTGGACAGTTGATGGGTTTAACTTGGGCTCCTCACTGTCACCTGCCTGGACAGTTGATGGGTTTAACTTGGGCTCCTCACTGTCACCTGCCTGGACAGTTGATGGGTTTAACTCTGGCTCCTCACTGTCACCTGCCTGGACAGTTGATGGGTTTAACTCGGGCTCCTCACTGTCACCTGCCTGGCAGTTGATGGGTTTAACTGGGCTCCTCACTGTCACCTGCCTGGACAGTTGATGGGTTTAACTTGGGCTCCTCACTGTCACCTGCCTGGACAGTTGATGGGTTTAACTTGGGCTCCTCACTGTCACCTGCCTGGACAGTTGATGGGTTTAACTCGGGCTCCTCACTGTCACCTGCCTGGACAGTTGATGGGTTTAACTTGGGCTCCTCACTGTCACCTGCCTGGACAGTTGATGGGTTTAACTGGGCTCCTCACTGTCACCTGCATGACAGCCGATAGTTGAATGGGCTCCTCACTGTCACCTGCCTGGACAGTTGATGGGTTAACTGGGCTCCTCACTGTCACCTCCTGGACAGTTGATGGTTTAACTGGGCTCCTCACTGTCACCTGCCTGGACAGTTGATGGGTTTAACTTGGGGTCCTCACTGTCACCTGCCTGGACAGGTGATGGGTTTAACTTGGGCTCCTCACTGTCACCTGCCTGGACAGTTGATGGGTTTAATTCTGGCTCCTCACTGTCACCTGCCTGGACAGTTGATGGGTTTAACTCGGGCTCCTCACAGTCACCTGCCTGGACAGTTGATGGGTTTAACTTGGGCTCCTCACTGTCACCTGCCTGGACAGTTGATGGGTTTATCTCGGGCTCCTCACAGTCACTTGCCTGGACAGTTGATGGGTTTAACTTGGGCTCCTCACAGTCACCTGCCTGGACAGTTGATGGGTTTAACTTGGGCTCCTCACTGTCACCTGCCTGGGCAGTTGATGGGTTTAACTCTGGCTCCTCACTGTCACCTGCCTGGGCAGTTGATGGTTTAACTCGGGCTCCTCACTGTCACCTGCCTGGACAGTTGATGGGTTTAACTCGGGCTCCTCACTGCACCTGCCTGGACAGTGATGGGTTTAACTTGGGCTCCTCACTGTCACTTGCCTGGACAGTTAATGGTTTTAACTTGGGCTCCTCAATGTCACCTGCCTGGACAGCGATGGGTTTAACTCGAGCTCCTCACTGTCACCTGCCTGGACAGTTGATGGGTTAACTTGGGCTCCTCACTGTCACCTGCCTGGACAGTTGATGGGTTTAACTCTGGCTCCTCACTGTCACCTGCCTGGACAGTTGATGGGTTTAACTCTGGCTCCTCACTGTCACCTGCCTGGGCAGTTGATGGGTTTAACTCTGGCTCCTCACAGTCACCTGCCTGGACAGTTGATGGGATTAACTTGGGCTCCTCACTGTCACCTGCCTAGACAGTTGATGGGTTTAACTCTGGCTTCTCACTGTCACCTGCCTGGACAGTTGATGGGTTTAACTCGGGCTCCTCACTGTCACCTGCCTGGACAGTTGATGGGTTTAACTTGGGCTCCTCACTGTCACCTGCCTGGACAGTTGATGGGTTAACTTGGGCTCCTCACTGTCACCTGCCTGGACAGTTGATGGGTGTAATTCTGGCTTCTCACTGTCACCTGCCTGGACAGGCGATAAGTTTAATTCTGGCTCCTCACTGTCACCTGCCTGGGCAGTTGATGGGTTTAACTCGGGCTCCTCACAGTCACCTGCCTGGACAGTTGATGGGTTTAACTTGGGCTCCTCACTGTCACCTGCCTGGACAGTTGATGGGTTTAACTCGGGCTCCTCACAGTCACCTGCCTGGACAGTTGATGGGTTTAACTTGGGCTCCTCACAGTCACCTGCCTGGACAGTTGATGGGTGTAACTTGGGCTCCTCACTGTCACCTGCCTGGGCAGTTGATGGGTTTAACTCTGGCTCCTCACTGTCACCTGCATGGACAGTTGATGGGTTTAACTTGGGCTCCTCACTGTCACCTGCCTGGGCAGTTGATGGGTTTAACTCGGCTCCTCACTGTCACCTGCCTGGACAGTTGATGGGTTAACTTGGGCTCCTCACTGTCACCTGCCTGGACAGTTGATGGGTTTAACTTGGGCTCCTCACTGTCACCTGCCTGACAGGCGATAAGTTTAATTCGGGCTCCTCAACTGTCACCTGCCTGGACAGTTGATGGTATACTTGGGCTCCTCACTGTCACCTGCCTGGACAGCGATAAGTTTAACTTTCTGGCTCATCACTGTCACCTGCCTGGACAGTTGATGGGTTTAACTTGGGCTCCTCACTGTCACCTGCCTGGGACAGTTGATGGGTTTAACTTGGGCTCCTCACTGTCACCTGCCTGGCAGGCGATGGGTTTAACTCTGGCTCATCACTGTCACCTGCCTGGACAGTTGATGGGTTTAACTCTGGGCTCCTCACTGTCAAATGCCTGGCAGTTGATGGGTTTCACTCGGGCTCCTCACTGTCACCTGCCTGGACAGTTGATGGGTGTAACTCGGGCTCCTCACTGTCACCTGCCTGGACAGTTGATGGGTTAACTCGGGACTCCTCACTGTCACCTGCCTGGACAGTTGATGGGTTTTAACTCGGGCTCCTCACTGTCACCTGCCTGGACAGTTGATGGGTTTAACTCGGGCTCCTCACTGTCACCTGCAGGGACAGTTGATGGGTTTAACTCGGGCTCCTCACTGTCACCTGCCTGGACAGTTGATGGGTTTAACTGCGGGCTCCTCACTGTCACACTGCCTGGACAGTTGATGGGTTTAACTCGGCTCCTCACTGTCCACCTGCCTGTACAGTTGATGGGTATAACTCGGGCCTCCTCACTGTCACCTGCCTGGACAGTTGATGGGTTAACTAGGGCTCCTCAACTGTCACCTGTCTGGACAGTTGATGGGTTTGAACTTGGGCTCCTCACTGTCACCTGCCTGGACCGGCGATAAGTTAAATTCTGGCTCCATCACTGTCACCTGCCTGGACAGTTGATGGTGTAACTTGTGCTCCTCACTGTCACCTGCCTGGACAGTTGATGGGTTTAACTCGGGCTCCTCACTGTCACCTGCTGGACATTGATGGGTTTAACTTGGGCTCCTCACTGTCACCTGCCTGGACAGGCGATAATTTAATTCTGGCTCCTCACAGTCACCTGCCTGGACAGTTATGGGTTTAACTTGGGCTCCTCACTGTCACCTGCTGGGACAGTTGATGGGTTTAACTCGGGCTCCTCACTGTCACCTGCCTGGACAGTTGATGGGTGTAACTTGGGCTCCTCACTGTCCACCTGCCTGGACAGTTGATAGGGTTTAACTTCTGGCTCCTCACTGTCACCTGCCTGGACAGTTGATGGGTTTAACTTGGGCTCCTCACTGTCACCTGCCTGGACAGTTGATGGGTTTTAACTCGGGCTCCTCACTGTCACCTGCCTGGACAGTTGATGGTTTAACTTGGGCTCCTCACTGTCACCTGCCTGGACAGTTGATAGGTTTAATCTGGCTCCTCACTGTCACCTGCCTGGACAGTTGATGGGTTTAACTTGGCTCCTCACTGTCACCTGCCTGGACAGTTGATGGGTTTAACTCGGGCTCCTCACATGTCACCTGCCTGGACAGTTGATGGGTTTTAACTTGGGCTCCTCACTGTCACCTGCCTGGACAGTTGATGGGTTTAACTTGGGCTCCTCACTGTCACCTGCCTGGACAGTTGATGGGTTAACTTGGGCTCCTCACTGTCACCGGCCTGGACAGTTGATTGGTTTAACTTGGGCTCCTCACTGTCCACCTGCCTTTGACGAGTTTGATGGTTTAACTTGGGCTACTCACTGTCCACCTGCCTGGGAGCAGTTGATGGGTTTAATTCTGGGCTTCCTCACTGTTCACATGCCTGGACAGGCGATAAGTTGAATCTGGCTCCCTCAACTGTCACCTGCCTGGGACTAGTTGATGGGCATGTTAACTCGGGCTCCTCACTAGTCATCCTGTACCTGGACAGTGATCGGGATTAATATTGGGCTCCTCACTGTACCTGCCTGGAAAGTTGATGGGTTTAAACTGCGGCTTCTCACAGTCGCTACCTGCTACTGGACACGTTGATGGGTTTGAACTTGGGCTCCTCACATGTCACACCTGCATCTGGACATTGATGGGTTGTAACTTGGGCTCCTCACTGTCACCTGCCTGGACAGTTGATGGGTTTACTCGGGCTCCTCACTGTCACCTGCATGGACAGTTGATGGGTTTAACTGGGGCTCCTCACTGTCACCTGCCTGGACAGTTGATGGGTTTAACTTGGGCTCATCACTGTCACCTGCCTGGACAGTTGATGGGTTTAACTTGGGCTCCTCACTGTCACCTGCCTGGGACAGTTGATGGGTTTAACGTGGCTCCTCACTGTCACCTGCCTGGACAGTTGATGGGTTTAACTCGGGCTCCTCACTGTCACCTGCCTGGACAGTTGATGGGTTTAACTCGGGCTCCTCACTGTCACCTGCTTTGACAGTTGATGGGTTTAACTTGGGCTCCTCACTGTCACCTGCCTGGACAGTTGATGGGTTTAACTTGGGCTCCTCACTGTCACCTGCATGGACAGGCGATAAGTTGAATTCTGGCTCCTCACTGTCACCTGCCTGGACAGTTGATGGGTTTAACTCGGGCTCCTCACTGTCACCTGCCTGGACAGTTGATGGGTTTAACTCTGGCTCCTCTCTGTCACCTGCCTGGACAGTTGATGGGTTTAACTTGGGCTCCTCACTGTCACCTGCCTGGACAGATGATGGGTTTAACTTGGGCTCCTCACTGTCACCTGCCTGGACAGTTGATGGGTTTAACTTGGGCTCGTCACTGTCACCTGCCTGGACAGGCGATAAGTTTAATTCTGGCTCCTCACTGTCACCTGCCTGGACAGTTGATGGGTTTAACTCGGGCTCCTCACAGTCACCTGCCTGGACAGTTGATGGGTTTAACTTGGGCTCCTCACTGTCACCTGCCTGGACAGTTGATGGGTTTATCTCGGGCTCCTCACAGTCACTTGCCTGGACAGTTGATGGGTTTAACTTGGGCTCCTCACAGTCACCTGCCTGGACAGTTGATGGGTTTAACTTGGGCTCCTCACTGTCACCTGCCTGGGCAGTTGATGGGTTTAACTCTGGCTCCTCACTGTCACCTGCCTGGACAGTTGATGGGTTTAACTTGGGCTCCTCACTGTCACCTGCATGGGCAGTTGATGGTTTTAACTCGGGCTCCTCACTGTCACCTGCCTGGACAGTTGATGGGTTTAACTTGGGCTCCTCACTGTCACCTGCCTGGACAGTTGATGGGTTTAACTTGGGCTCCTCACTGTCACCTGCCTGGACAGGCGATAAGTTTAATTCTGGCTCCTCACTGTCACCTGCCTGGGCAGGCGATAAGGTTAATTCTGGCTCCTCACTGTCACCTGCCTGGGCAGGCGATAAGTTTAATTCTGGCTCCTCACTGTCACCTGCCTGGACAGTTGATGGGTTTAACTCTGGCTCCTCACAGTCACCTGCCTGGACAGGCGATAAGTTTAATTCTGGCTCCTCACTGTCACCTGCCTGGGCAGGCGATAAGTTTAATTCTGGCTCCTTACTGTCACCTGCCTGGACAGTTGATGGGTTTAACTTGGGCTCCTCACTGTCACCTGCCTGGGCAGGCGATGGGTTTAACTCTGGCTCCTCACTGTCACCTGCCTGGACGGTTGATGGGTTTAACTTGGGCTCCTCACTGTCACCTGCCTGGGCAGTTGATGGGTTTAAATCGGGCTCCTCACTGTCACCTGCCTGGACAGTTGATGGGTTTAACTCGGGCTCCTCACTGTCACCTGCCTGGACAGTTGATGGGTTTAACTTGGGCTCCTCACTGTCACTTGCCTGGACAGTTAATGGGTTTAACTTGGGCTCCTCACTGTCACCTGCCTGGGCAGTTGATGGGTTTAACTCGGGCTCCTCACTGTCACCTGCCTGGACAGTTGATGGGTTTAACTCGGGCTCCTCACTGTCACCTGCCTGGACAGTTGATGGGTTTAACTTGGGCTCCTCACTGTCACTTGCCTGGACAGTTAATGGTTTTAACTTGGGCTCCTCAATGTCACCTGCCTGGACAGGCGATGGGTTTAACTCGAGCTCCTCACTGTCACCTGCCTGGACAGTTGATGGGTATAACTTGGGCTCCTCACTGTCACCTGCCTGGACAGTTGATGGGTTTAACTCTGGCTCCTCACTGTCACCTGCCTGGACAGTTGATGGGTTTAACTCTGGCTCCTCACTGTCACCTGCCTGGGCAGTTGATGGGTTTAACTCTGGCTCCTCACAGTCACCTGCCTGGACAGTTGATGGGATTAACTTGGGCTCCTCACTGTCACCTGCCTAGACAGTTGATGGGTTTAACTCTGGCTTCTCACTGTCACCTGCCTGGACAGTTGATGGGTTTAACTCGGGCTCCATCACTGTCACCTGCCTGGACAGTTGATGGGTTTAACTTGGGGCTCCTCACTGTCACCATGCCTGGACAGTTGATGGTTAACTTGGGCTCCTCACTGTCACCCTGCCTGGACAGTTGATGGGTGTAATTCTGGCTCCTCACTGTCACCTGCCTGGACAGGCGATAAGTTTAATTCTGGCTCCTCACTGTCACCTGCCTGGGCAGTTGATGGGTTTAACTCGGGCTCCTCACAGTCACCTGCCTGGACAGTTGATGGGTTTAACTTGGGCTCCTCACTGTCACCTGCCTGGACAGTTGATGGGTTTAACTCGGGCTCCTCACAGTCCACCTGCCTGGACAGTTGATGGTTTAACTTGGGCTCCTCACAGTCACCTGCCTGGACAGTTGATGAAGTTAAATTCTGGCTCCTCACTGTCACCTGCCTGGGGAGGCGATAAGTTTAATTCTGGCTCCTCACTGTCACCTGCCTGGACAGTTGATGGGTTTAACTCTGGCTCCTCACAGTCACCTGCCTAGACAGGCAATAAGTTTAATTCTGGCTCCTCACTGTCACCTGCCTGGGCAGGCGATAAGTTTAATTCTGGCTCCTTACTGTCACCTGCCTGGACAGTTGATGGGTTTAACTTGGGCTCCTCACTGTCACCTGCCTGGGCAGGCGATGGTTTACTCTGGCTCCTCACTGTCACCTGCCTGACAGTGATGGTTTAATTGGGCTCCTCACTGTCACCTGCCTGGGAGTTGATGGTTTAACTCGGGCTCCTCACTGTCACCTGCCTGGACAGTTGATGGTTTAACTCGGGCTCCTCACTGTCACCTGCCTGGACAGTTGATGGGTAACTTGGCTCCTCACTGTCACTTGCCTGGACAGTTATGGGTTAACTTGGGCTCCTCACTGTCACCTGCCTGGGCAGTTGATGGGTTTAACTGGCTCCTCACTGTCACCTGCCTGACAGTTGATGGGTTTAACTGGGCTCCTCACTGTCACCTGCCTGGACAGTGATGGGTTTAATTGGGCTCCTCACTGTCACCTGCCTGGCAGTTAAGGGTTAATTGGGCTCCTCACGTCACTGCCTGGCAGGCGATGGGTTTAATCGGGCTCCTCACTGTCACCTGCCTGGAGCGATAAGTTTAATTCTGGCTCCTCACTGTCACCTGCCTGGACAGTTGATGGTTTAACTTGGCTCCTCACGTCACCTGCCTGGGCAGGATGGTTTAATCGGCTCCTCACTGTCACCTGCCTGGCAGTGATGGTTTAATCGGGCTCCTACTGTCACCTGCCTGGACAGTTGATGGGTTTAACTTGGGCTCCTCACTGTCACTTGCCTGGCACAATGGGTTAACTTGGCTCCTCACTGTCACCTGCTGGCAGTTGATGGGTTAACTGGGCTCCTCACTGTCACCTGCCTGACAGTTGATGGTTTAACTCGGGCTCCTCACTGTCACCTGCCTGGACAGTTGATGGGTTTAACTTGGCATCCTCACTGTCACTTGCCTGGACCATAATGGCTTAACTTGGGCTCCTCACTGTCACCTGCCTGGCAGTTGATGGGTTTAACTCGGCTCCTCACTGTCACCTGCCTGGACAGTTGATGGTTTAAACTTCGGGCTCCTCACTGCACCTGCCTGGACAGTTGATGGGTTTTAACTTGGGCTCCTCACTGTCACTGCCTGGACAGTTTATGGGTTTAACTTAGGCTCCTCACTGTCACCTGCCTGGGACAGGCGATGGGTTTAACCTCGGGCTCCTCACTGTCACCTGCCTGGACAGTTGATGGGTATAACTTGGGCTCCTCACTGTCACTTGCCTGGACAGTTGATGGGTTTAACTCTGGCTCCTCACTGTCACCTGCCTGGACAGTTGATGGGTTTAACTCTGGCTCCTCACTGTCACCTGCCTGGGCAGTTGATGGGTTTAACTCTGGCTCCTCACAGTCACCTGCCTGGACAGTTGATGGGATTAACATGGGCTCCTCACTGTCACCTGCCTGGACAGTTGATGGGTTTAACTCTGGCTCCTCACTGTCACCTGCCTGGACAGTTGATGGGTTTAACTCGGGCTCCTCACTGTCACCTGCCTGGACAGTTGATGGGTTTAATTCGTGGCTCCTCACTGTCACCTTGCCTGGGAAGTTGATGGGTTTAACTTGGGCTCCTCACTGTCACCTGCCTGGACAGTTGATGGGTTTAACTCGGGCTCCTCACTGTCACCTGCCTGGACAGTTGATGGGCTTAACTCGGGCTCCTCACTGTCGCCTGCCTGGACAGTTGGTGGGTTTAACTTGGGCTCCTCACTGTCACCTGCCTGGACAGTTGATGGGTTTAACTTGGGCTCCTCACTGTCACCTGCCTGGACAGGCGATAAGTTTAATTCTGGCTCCTCACTGTCACCTGCCTGGGCAGGCGATAAGTTTAATTCTGGCTCCTCACTGTCACCTGCCTGGGCAGGCGATAAGGTTAATTCTGGCTCCTCACTGTCACCTGGCCTGGGGCAGGCGATAAGTTTAATTCTGGCTCCTCACTGTCCACCTGCCTGGACAGTTGATGGGTTTAAACTCTGGCTCCTCACAGTCACCTGCCTGGACAGGCGATAAGTTTAATTCTGGCTCCTCACTGTCACCTGCCTGGACAGTTTGATGGGTTTAACTTGGGCTCCTCACTGTCACCTGCCTGGCAGTTGATGGGTTTAACTCGGGCTCCTCACTGCACCCTGCCTGGACAGTTGATGGGTTTAACTCGGGCTCCCTCACTGTCCACCTGCCTGGACAGTTGATGGGGTTTAACTTGGGCTCCTCACTTGCACTTGCCTGGACACTTAATGGGCTTAACTTGGTGCTCCTCACTGTCACCATGCCTGGGCAGGTTGATGGGTTTAACTCGGGCTCCCTCACGGTCACCTGCCTGGACAGTTGATGGGTTTAACTCGGGCTCCTCACTGTCACCTGCCTGGACAGTTGATGGTTTAACTTGGCTCCTCACTGTCACATTGCCTGGACAGTTAATGGGTTTAACTTGGCTCCTCACTGTCACCTGCCTGGACAGGCGATGGTTTAACTCGGCTCCTCACTGTCACCTGCCGGGACAGTTGATGGGTATAACTTGGGCTCCTCACTGTCACTTGCCTGGACAGTTGATGGGTTTAACTCTGGCTCTCACTGTCACCCTGCCTGGACAAGTTGATGGGTTTAACTCGGCATCCTCACTGTCACCTGCCTGGGCAGTTGATGGGTTAACTCTGGCTCCTCACAGTCACCTGCCTGGACAGTTGATGGGATTAACCATGGGCTCCTCACTGTCACCCTGCCCTGGACAGTTGATGGGTTTAACTCTGGCTCCTCACGGTCACCTGCCTGGACAGTTGATGGGTTTAACTCGGCTCCTCACTGTCACCTGCCTGGACAGTTGATGGGTTTAACTTGGGCTCCTCACTGTCACCTGCCTGGACAGTTGATGGGTTTAACTTGGGCTCCTCACTGTCACTTTCCTGGACAGTTGATGGGTGTAATTCGGGCTCCTCACTGTCACCTGC
>JACEFZ010008486.1:0-15000 GCA_014155875.1 Cepaea nemoralis
AAATAGTGTCTTCAGTCTGTATAAATGTGTATGTGCCTTGCCAGCCGGCGTAAGCGTTGATGCACAGATCTGAACCTATGGTGTTCTGGATCAATTCGCTTGATGATAATCATTCGAGTCTAAAGAGCACTATTTCTCACTGTCTACTCCAGCTTCTTTGACATTTCCAGCCGTCAATATGTTTTCCAGTGACTCTCTTCTTGTTTCGTCGCAAATGAACACCGTTTGTCTCCTTCTTATATTTATAAATACTATTTTGCTTTCATTTGCCTTCCCCAAGCATGTCAACAAATAAGTGACCAGCAGAAATAACGCGTGAAATTAGGTGTCAATGATATCACTTAAAAATAATGAAACAGTAATATTGAATCAGTGTATGAAATGAACAGTACATGTGATTAATACCTATAGAAACACAAACGACACCGTGTGTACACTTGAGTAAAAATAAAATGATCGAGAACTGAATCTCTTATTGAAGCATACTACGGAAGTTATGCTGACGACAAGACTACATCATAAACAATCCATCCATCCATCTGTGGCATAACGCAGCCAACATTATTCATCTTATCAACAAATGCCGCAAAAAGAGGAAACAACATTAAAATAAATTGACTTCGCAAACGCAATTGGAGATTGGGACTTAAAACTTAACATCGAAACTGGAACTGAACAAGTGACAAATGACGTGGATTCTTGGAAGGATTTCATCAGACCAAGCTCGGAAAATCATTGGATGAGAAAACCACCTGACCCGCCTTCGCGCCAGTGCATAATTAACATAAATTATTATTTCATCAGAAATGTAGTAAGCCCGCACTTTTGTCTGAATTCGCTCCATGGACGGAGGTGAGAAGAGTGTGTGATCAAAAATTCAATGGACAAGGCAAAAGTCTGGATCCGAGGTACGTTTGTTGGTCCCTTGATTAGACTAAGAACCCGATGTACCAAGTGTCAAGTAACGTAAACCCATGTTTGTGATGTCAATTGAAATGTATGATTATTAATTAAAACCTCAGAAATGTAAAAATGCTCGACTGTAGATTCTAACGACGCAAAGCCATTCCCGGGCAAAATATTCTCTTCGATGAAACTGCCATCTCTGATATTCTTAAAGATAATTATTAACTTTGGGAAGTGCATTACACTATTACATTCTATTCTAAACAACTGTGAGAAGTGATGATTCGAAAGCAATCTTGTGCATTTCACCAGAAACATTGTAAAAGATGCTATCACTGTCTACAGCTGAAATGACAGTTCGTGTACTAGAACAAGTGCCTTGTTCTAAACAGACTTATCTACGCCTATTTACAATCTGGAAAGCTGAAAGTGAAATCAATCTTTCCTTTCTCCTTTGTCTATAGAATTAATAGGGTTTGGCGAAATAAATATTTATATTTATGTCAAATTGTAATTAGATAAGAGCACTTAAGAACTGCAATGCATGAGAAAGTGTGCTTCGCGGAACACCATCACGCGAAGTGAACTTAACTCATTACTCAACATAACTTAAAAACACAACACCACTCAACACCACTCATCACCACACAACACAACACTCAACATCACAACAACAACAGGTAATGGAAGAGAGTTATTAGACACAAGAAGAAGAAGTAGTTAATTGGGAAAACACAGAGAATTATTTATACACATTGTGAACACCATTGAGTAGAAGAAATGTTATAAATGTATGTCATTTATTTACATGCATCTTGACACCTTCTCACTCTTGTCATTGTCTCACTGTACACGTTCACTGACCCCAGGTCAAATGAGGACTTACATACAGCAGGAACAAGTTGATACAAGGCGTACACAGTGTGATAAACTCTGACCACCCCAAATTAACCCAACACTAGCTTAGAGAGAAAAAGAGGGGGAGGGGAACTAGTTCCTACTTCAGGAATTTAGATTTCTTCCGACCTACTTCTTATTATTGTATTGGTAGGAATGTATATATTTATGCGAATATTCATCAGTGATCTTGGTGGCTTCATACCAACAACCACCCAACACATCAGCAAACTAACCACCTAAATCAGACCTGAGGGAGGGAAGCCGAGAAAGGAGATGAACCACAAGTGAGAGGGAGGATGACTTCGCTATGAGCAGAGCATGGGGAGGCCTTCAGTGGAGCTATACGGGCAGACCTGAAGTGGATCCATCAGTCAATGGACCCTGGCTTACCTAATCCTCCAGTCACCAGGTTACATTTTACTTGGTATACCCCACACCTAATTACAGGAACACTGATATTATGGTTGAGACACCACTATCATACTTATTATGTACAACATCAAAATGTTTACTATGTTTTCACACTTGTTGACATTTCATATATTGATGCTTGTTATTGATTGTCTGGGACAATGGTCCAATGTGCAACTGTTCTATTACTTTGTGTAAATCACAATAGAGATGTATGTACTGACCAGAAGGCTCAGGCCAGTCAATAAATGATTAACATGAATTGACCTTCTGTTAATTTGTCAAGTTCAAACCTATCTGTGTCAACAACTTCTTTGTACATCATGTTGTCAAAATCTAATGTGATTGATTATGTGTTTGATTGTTAAAAGATAAATTAACTCATAATGACTTACTAAAAGGGGGAAATAAAAGACTCTATACTTATCAACTGCTCAACATCCATGTTTTCTTCATCTAAATCAGGCTGAGAAAATTCTCCTGACTTTCCTCAGATTTGATAAACTAAAAGGGGGCTCCAGAGCTAAAGAATTATTGGAGAAGGGGCAGATTCCCAATTAGTAAATTACCATTCTTACCAGGGCCATAATCTATATCTCCTAGACATAATTTAATAGAACGAGACCTGCAGATAACTCAAGGTTCATATTCTGGGGTTATTGAAGATAGAAGAGGATGGGGCTCTACATCTTTTGTTAGAGATGGGGCATGCACTACAGTGATCTCCCACTCCCTTCAAAAATATATGACACCATCATAAACAATAACCACTGTTAAAGAGTAGAATGAAGCTTACGAAATAATATTTGCACCTCACAGAAAAAGAGTTCACATCGTCAAGCACCAAAAATCCAGAGCACAAGCATAAAGACTGACAAGGATACAGGAAAAGAGTTACTGAAATGTTATATCACTCAAGTCGATGAAGATGATAGAAATGCTTGCCATGATGTCAGAGTAATAAACCGACTAACATGTTTGAAGACCTATGTCTGAAGGAGATATAAAGTATGCATCACGAGGCAACAGGAACAGTGGACCCAAGAACCAAGGTCTGATTGCCTCATCAAGCTGGTTGAATGATGTAGAAGTTGACCGTGTTGTGAGGTATTTCAATGTCGGTTTACAGATGTCCAAGGCACTAGAAGACTGGTTCAAAGCTGTGTGAAGCTATTGCCAAAAGTTGGATGAGATCGTTCACAACTTAAGAATCATGTATATGACGCAAGAGAGAGAGAGAGAGAGAGAGAGAGAGAGAGAGAGAGAGAGAGAGAGAGAGAGAGAGAGAGAGAGCGAGAGAGAGAGAGTGAGAGAGAGAAAGAGAGAGAGAGGGGGGGGGGAAGAGAGAGATGAGACACACACACTTACACACACATACTCCTGTTAAATATGAGGGCAAAGACATTAAATACAATCTCATACTGAAGAATACTACGTAATAATAATACGGATTGTATCTGCAACAAAGAACCTCAATGGCTCGGAGCGCTGAAGAAGAAGAAGAAGAACATTAAATACAATTTAAAAAATTAACATGTGCATAAAAGTGTAAGTTTAAGAGATTTTAAAAAATCGCGACAATCATTGTGTGCCTTGCCAGCCGGCGTAAGCGTTGATGCACAGATGTGAATCTACGGTGTTCTGTATCAACCCGCTTGATTATCATCCTTCTAGCCTTAACAGCACTATTTCTCACGGTCTACTCCAGCTTCTTTTACCTTTCCAGTTGTCACGATGTTTTCCAGTGACTCTCTTTTTATTTTACGTGGTCAAAGAACACCGTTTGTCTCCTTCTTATATTTGCAAATACTGTTCTGCTTTCATTAGCCTTTTCCAATCATTTCAACAAATAAGTGACCAGCAGAACCAGCACGTGAAATTATGTGTCAATGATATCACTTAAAAATAAGGAAACAGAAATATTGAATCAGTGTTTGAAGTGAACAGTACATATGATTAACACCTACAGAAACACAAAAATTGCCGTATGTTCACTTAAGTAAAATAAAATGATCGAGAACTGAATCTATATTGAAGAATATTACGGTCAGTATCTAAGAAATTATCCTGCCAAGACTACACCATTTACAATAACCACCTTTAAAGAGTAAAATGAAGCTTACGAAATAACATATTCACACTATTAAATAATCACTGACACACAAATCAAGGAAATTTGCTAATTATGTGTAAAGCGTTATGTATAAAAAGAAATTCAAAGCAGGATTTGGGACTTGAAACAATCACAATGACGAACAAAAACACATAAAAGGCAATATTAACTTGAAATCTTCATTTTACACAATTCCCAGTCAGGTATAATGATGTAAAATTCTCTAGATTAAAATAAAAAATAATGACTAAAATAAAAACAAAGTGCTTTCATTTTCTATTATCACTTGTCACGCCAACAATGCATGTAAGTAAGCCAGTGAAAAAAAAAGAGAAGTAGAATTGGTACGATTTACTAGAATACAACCTCAAGTGACAAAAAAAAAAAAAAACGTTGTGGCTAAAGCCTTCGACAGCATACACACAATAAACATAAACAGATACATTTACATAACAAGCATAGACAAGTTACTTCGTTGATGTTAATCCTGTCTGACTGTCATTTGTACCGTGTTAAGTGACAGATGCATGTTTTCAGCGAGCTTGTATATTGTGTAGATGTTATTTAATTGCATACAATTTTCATTTACCAGTAGTTAATCAAGTAAATGAATACATATATTTGTGGCGCAGGTAAGAAAAAAGGAACACCAAGAGAAATTACTTACAAAGAGATACTACACATTTGCTACTACACAAAATATATTTCAAGTTAACATTAAATAATCGATAATATGAAAATTGCCCAGGAACAATGAAATGAGATGTAACTTTCAGCTGTAGCGTCTCGTTTCAAACTGGGCCTTGACATTTCGCACAGACCTGTAACATATAAATACCTGTAACATACAAGCATCTGTAACATACAAATACCTGTAACGTACACATACCCGTAATATATAAATACTCGTAACACATAAATACGCTAACATTTAGACTTGCTAATTTCTGTCACCTACTGACCTGGACTGCCAGGTCGACCCAATTTAAAATGAAAAACAAAAGTCAAGAACCTTTCTCCACGCCATAGGTTCTAATGATACCAGAATCATAATTGTATAAACCAACAGACACTCAGTGATTGACATTGTCTATCATCACACTGACCGCTTTTACTTCCCAGATCATGTCCTGGTACTAATTTTAAGCTAGGTCGACTTATGTTTAAGGGAAGGGGGGATTCAAACACATAACCACCGGCCTAGAGTATGGGGACATGATCTGCGAAGTAAACTTCGGCCGGTGTGATAGTGACGTTATGGCTATCGCGCGCCGGTCGGTCTAAAGTAATGGGGTGACCACCAAATGTCCAGAACGTCTGACAGCGTGAGAAGCGATCTGTTGCCTTACTTTCTTTCCGTAGCTCTCTTGTGTGAAGATATTATAAAGACCAAAGAGAATAGAATAGTCTCTGTCAAAGCCGTAATAATCAATATGTTGATTATCGGGGAATTTGCTTGGTAACAACCAGGGAAAGACGCCATTCATATTCATACAGACATGCAATAGTCATCATCATCATCATCATCATCATCATCATCATCATCATCATCATCATCATCATCATCATCATCATCATCATCATCATCATCATCATCATCATCATCATCATCAATGTCATGAAATGGCTAGGGGGTTCTCTAATTTTTCAGTTAGTTCACGTACTGGGAAACCCCGTGCTATATATATATGTCATATCTTGCGATTGAAATGAGGATCACGTTGTGCATTAACCGTTTTCTAGTGTTCATAGAAGTAGGCCCCATTCCTCTCAGATGTATAATAGTCAAGAATAAGAACATTGACCAATAAGCTCGGGTTGGTCTAGGGTAGTCTCGTGGAAGATAGAAGCACATTATGAAATTATTCCTCTCACATAAGAATCCCAATAGCTCTTGCAGTCAACACCAGCATTTTTCAGCTGCTGTTGATGTACTAGGCAAGTTTTACGTTCAGTAGTTTGCCATTGCTTTCTGAACGACCGACTCCCATACCAGCACGTTATAACACAACGCGACATGGTGCCGTCATCCAGTTACTGATGGCAAAATCATAAATAAAATAAATAAATTCAGAGTAGGAACATGGAATATTAGGACATTAAATGAGCTAGGAAAGTTGAACAATGTTCTAAGAAAGACGGATAGCATGAAATTGAATATACTAGGCGTTAGTGAGATGAGATGGAAGGGATCAGGCAAAATTATAGCTGACAACCACACAGTAATTTATTCTGGAGAGGATACACATGAAAAAGATGTAGGAATAATACTTGACGAAAAAACAGCCATGTCACTTAATGGATACTGGTGTATTTCTGATAGAGTTATTATAGTCAAAATCAAAGGCAAACCAATAGATATACATATTATACAAGTATATGCACCAATGCCGGCTTCGTGGCTTAGAGGCTATGTCTTTTCTCCGTAATCTCGTATACTCTCGTCGGTAACGTGATGACGGTGAGAATCAGCAGTGGTTCGAATCGCATCGATGATGTGAGCCGGCCGCTCAGAAAGCAATGACAAACTACTGAGCGTAATCTTGCCAAGAAATCAACATACAGCTGAAAGATGCTGGTGTTGACAGCGATGTCCTGTAAAGGATATGCAACAAAAAAAAAAAAAATATGCACCAATAACAAACAGTAGCGATAAAAAAATACACTACTTTTACGACGAATTAGAAATGGCGATGGCTCAAATTGGATCGCAGGAAATAACAATAATACTAGGAGATTTTAATGCAAAAGTAGGAAAAGAGGAAAATTGAGGATGTAGCGGGGAATTATGGTTTAGGTAAAGAAATGAAAGGGGGGAAAAGCTAATAGAATGGGCAAATATCAATGATATGATAATTGGAAACACGTGGTTTACACACCATAAAAGACGATTATACACATGGAAAAGCCCTGATAAGAAAATACGCAACCAAACTGACTACATACTAATTAAAAAAGATTTAGAAATACTTTATATAATGTAAAAACACTGCCGGGTGCTGACTGTAATAGTGATCATGTACCACTATGTGGACAAATAAAAGTAAGATTAAAGAGAGGGAAAAATGGTTAGGAACAAGAGACTTAATGAAGAGGTTCTGAAAGTAGATAAAGAAATCCAAGAACAATACAGAGTGATTGTGAAAAATAGGTACAATGCAATAGCTAAAATACAGAGTATAAATGAACAATGGGAAATGTTAAGGGACTCCATTCATCAAACTAGCAAAGAAATATTACGGAAAGATGCCAAATAGCTAAGATAAAATGCATGAATGAAGAAATCTTAAAACAGGCTAATGAAACTAGAATATAATATACAACAATAAGGAAGAGACAAACATCTTTCTTTAGTCGTGTGATGAGAAGAGAAGCACTGGAGAACATCATGATAACTGGAAAGATCGAGGGGAAGAGAGGCAGAGGCAGACCAAGAGAAATGATACTGGATGGATTGAGACGGTGACATGGAGGAATATCAGCAGCAGATTTGATCCAGAAAACCAAAGACCGAGATCTGTGGAGAGCCATGAACGCCTACGCCAGCTGGCAGGACACTTGATTATGATTATTATTATTTATACCAGATTCTGAGGGCCTGTCGGCCCTATCCATTTGTTATGTGCAAATGGAGTAATGCAGGTCACTTTCACCTCCCATTTGGACAGAAGGACGATATATCGCCATACAAGAGTAATCGTGTTATGTATTTTGTTTGGTGGTTTCTTCTGCAATTTCAGTGCTTAGTGGACGAACATGTACATTATAATACTTGTTCATTTGATTGTGTACCAAGTTTGTCCAAACCGACTTTTTGTTTGGCACTGAATCAGTTAATATGCCAAAATATTTCCTTGTCCAAGATATATTTCTATTTATGAGCTTTGTATAATAATACTTGCCTAACACTTGTCATATATGTTCAGATCATGTGATGTCAGTAATTTATGTTCTTTGATCCACACACATGTACATCACACAACAGTATATAAATCATATTAGTTAGTTCGTTAGTTGCGTATCCTTTACAGGACGTCGCAGTCAACACCAATATTTTTTGCTGTTGCTATCTCTTGGCAAGTTTACGTTCAGTAGTTTGCTATTGCTTTCTGAACGACCGGCACCCATACCATTTTGTAAAAGACAAATGCAAGGCGGTCTGCTGCCAAATTGTAAAAGACAATTGCAAGGCGGTTTGCTGCCAAATTGCCCACAGCTGTGTTTCGAACGCGGGTATGTGGGATTACGAACCACGTCCGAAAGCCTTCGCCACGGGGCCGACTGTTAATCATATAAGCATGGGTAAATCATACAACGAAATGGGGCGCAATGATAACTTTATGATGTTAAAAGCGATAGATCGTAAGTGAAGTTTTCAAACACTGTTTGTAATTATGATAACCTCAATTAACACAGAGCTGGAAAGCAAATGACTAACGGTATTGTTTAAAATTACGATAATATTAATTAGGATCTTCTTCTTCTTCAGCGTTCCGAGCCATTGAGGTTCTTTGCTGCAGATACAAGCCGTCTCCATTCGTCTCTCTGGTTAACCTTCTCTTGCCAGTCGTTGATTCCAAGTGCTTGTAGGTCTGTATATATATTATCTCTTCACCGCCTTCTTGGTCTACCTCGGGGTCTACGATCATTTATTTCCTGAGTGTAAGCGAGTTTTGTTTCCCTATTATCTTCCATTCTGTCTAAATACCCCAGCCATTGTAGTCTATTAGCCTTCATGATACCAGTGATTAGCGGGGACGTAGATCATAAATGTCTTTGTTACTTCTTCTTTTCCACTCTCCACTTTGTGAATCCCTAATGGACCCAGATTGATTAGAGAAATTAGACGTAGACAGTCAAAATATTTTGGGCATGTTATGAAAAGAAATGGATTGGAGAATTTGGTGACAACTGGTAAGATCGAGGGGAACAGACCAAGGGGAAGACCTAGAAGCAAGTACCTGGATGGCTTGGCCTTGTGGCATGGTCGAGACAGAAACACGGAGCTGATCCACGACTCTGGTGATCGAGTGAGATGGCAGAACATGACCGCCCACGCTTACCGGCATGGCACATGATGGATGGAATGGACCCAAAGATGCGTCTGAAAACTTTGTTCTCAAAGGTTTGTAGCAAGGCTTCGTCTTCTTTCGTTGCACTCCAGGTTTCACAGCCATACAGCACAACTGGTCTGATCAGTTGATGCATTCTTTATCCTAATGACTGCTTCTTTACATTTTTGATTGAACCATCTGTTCTTTCCATGCGTGGTCAACACACCGAGACATTCTTCTGCGGTAGATTGAATTGTATTCTTGATGTTCAACCAAGTTTGGTCAACGCTTTCCTCCAAAGGGCTTTGCAGAGTTTCAAGTTTACATTTTATTTCATCTGTAAATTTCTCTTTGACTGTAATTTCTTGTAGTTTTTCTCTGTTATATGTTGGGTGTAACCTTTGTAATTTAGTATAGAAAGCTCTCTTAAGTTTTATTTTAAATTTTGCCCCAACGAGGAAGTGTAGTTCACTCAGCTCCTCTATAACTTCTAACTTGTTGTATGTTTGATGCATTTCTGTTGTTAATTAAAATGTGATCTATTTGATTATAGGTTCTCTTGTCACATGATTTCCAAGTTTGTTTGTGTATATCCTTTCTTTGTAGTCTGGTACTGCTAATCTGCAGTCCTTTGGCTTCTGTCAGGTTGATGACGCTCCATCCATTATCATTTGAAGTTGTATGTAGGCTTTCCATATCGGCCACTTTTTTATGAGTTTGCTCTCTACCTATTTTTGCATTGAAGTCTCCCTGCACAATCAGGATGTCCTGTTTGGGGGTTTCTTCTATGACATCTTCCAAATCATTATAAATGTCTTCTTTTACGTCATCTTCTTTCTATTCAGTAGGTGCATGCAAATTAATCATCGTTATATTTTTCCATTTACCTTTTATTCGTAATTTACTAATTCTGTCATTAACAGCTTTAAAGTTTAGAACGTTCCCCCATACCCTTTGTTTGATGACAAAACCTGTTGCGAATTCATGTTTATTTTGGGTGTTTCCTCCATATATTACAATCATTCCAGTTTGCTCTAAGGTACCCTCTACTGGCCACCTTATTTCTTGAATTGCTGTTATATCCATTTGATATTCAACCAGCTCCTGGGTTAGTTCTTCAGCCGCTCCAGCTCGATATAGTGTCCGTACATTCCATGTTCCAAATCTCAAGAGTCCTTTAACGTTCCGAGGTCCTTGTCCAGATAAGTCAGTCCGAATTCGAGGCTTATGTATCTGTTTCGTAACAAAATAGTTTTTACAAAGGTGGGGATGTTAACACCACGCTTCAACCCCCAGCCTGGAGGACCAGGGCGTTTCTCTTTGTCTGTTCTCTACCCTTTGACCTGCCCGGTTTTTTTAAAGGATTGAACTAATTCCTTTGGCATCTTGATAATTATCTACGCCGTCTATAAGAGGGGATATTTATCATATTTTTATAGTGAATTAATCGAGAGTGGTATTTCTGCAAAATGCGTTTAATCGGTGTTAGCGTTTGAAATATACATTTTATGTCTGTGGCGAAGGGATTACTGACGCAATTTGTAATCAGGCATTCCGCGTTCGAAACACTGCCGCGAGCGATATGGCAGCAGACTGCTTAACGTTAATTTTCATACAAAGGTATGAGTGCCGCTGGGTCAGAAAACAATGGCAAACTACTGAACGTAAACTTGCCAAGAAATCACAAACAGCCAACACAAGTTATTATCTGGGGTTGACCGCGGCGTCTTGTAAATGACGAACCCCCCCCCCCCCCCCCCCCCCGAGTGTAGCATCCATAAAGCACTAAGCATTAAACAGGTAATATTAATGAATTAAGCTCAGGTATTGTCACATAGCGTTTCAGTTTCGCCAATTTACAGACTAGTAGAGAGCAGCGTTTCGGGGAATCGAGAGTTTGAGGTGTGGGCCCATGGTGATTCCTTATATGGTAACGAATGCCATCATTCAGATAGAGGCGAGGAATGTGGTGGTAGCTGGAAATAGAATGGAATAGTTAGGTAAAACTCCCGGGCTGGACCAGGACTTCACTTGAGTCTTGGCCAGAGAAGGATGTAGTCATACAGGGAGCGGGTGTAGGCCCATTGTGGGCCCATTTTGCCTCTATGTTGCATTGGTGAGCATAAATATTGTGTTTTTGAATGATAAGATTGTGTTAGATATTTAATACAATATTTGTTTGATATGAGAAGTATACTGCATGTCATGTAGGTATTTTGGTGAAGTTTGCTACGGCACCATTGCTTCTGTAAGAGAGACAGCCTGAGATTCGAACGTCTATACCACTGTCCTATATTCCTATGCTTATAATTCTTATCATGCTATGATTACTGATCCATCTTCTTTTGAAGAGTTTGATATCTCTGTAAATTCTGTATAGTTTCTGCAGAGTTCAATCTATCTTCACTTTTGGGTTCAATCTCATCTAGGGAAGAGCCTATCTTTACCGGACTTTTGGTAAAGTATTCAGGTGTTACATAATGCCTTTGTTAAAGATTCAGAACCTGTACGCATATATATTGTGTGTGTGAATCTTTACTTTATCTGTGTGACAGAATATGCCGGGGACGGAACGTAAATTTTGTGTGTATGACAGCCTGGGGACACAGTTAGATAAGACACCCCATTGCTTTTGTCGGATTTGGTGGATCCTGTATGTCAGTTGGCTAAATCATATTTATGAGAACGGTTCACATACCTAAATACTCATTTTTACCTGCAGTAAATCGTGCAGTGTGCTTGCCAAAATAACAAGACATTGGAGCCAATATTTACAAAACCCCGACCTTAGTCACACCCCGGTCACGTTCTAAAACAGATGGTAGTACTCTCAGAGTGGGTGGTTCATGTGTGAGAGTATATCTACATTTGGTATCTATGATGTCCTGTTCGTTGTATGGGTAGGAGCGTGAGGTTGGTAGAGTTGTTTAGATTACCGCCCCACCTTCCCGCCAAATAGACCAATACGTTACAGGCCCACAGGTGATACCCCAAATCATCATATGAGGATTGTCCTCTGAATTTATGTCCAGGTGTTGTCTCTGTGAGTCTTATGAAAATGTATAATGAGCTAGAATGTTCAAGGCTTGTCATTTTTAATTTGCAGACATTTGAGGCGGGCGTGGGACATCTTGGCTGAGTCTAATTATGGACGTTTGGCAGATACGTTTGGACTAGAATTCTTTTAGAAGAGCTAATTGTCTAGCCCAGGTGTCACTCAGTACTTTTGGACATCGGCAGTCCTTCCAAGAACCGGAGGCAGGGGAAGTAATCCAGTGTTATTCTTCTAGCAACAGTGAGAAACTCCATTCGGAGTTATCCCCTTTTGTGTTTGGCCAACCTGTTTGACATCATTTTGGGGCCAAGTGCTATTGAAAAGCTTCTGATACTCATCACTGGCGTCTGACGAGAGATGACAATAATATTCTTCCTGTAGTATCAGGGAGGTTATAGTCTGCAACAGCTTACGGACTGGATGTTACTCTCGATGTTAAGCAGTCATACTCAATGGAGTGAACCATGAAACCAGTACGGATCCTCTTGTTTGGTTCAATGTCCCCTTGAGACATTGTGGATGCATCTTTTTCTTTGGACGAAGCATGTTACCCAGATAAATCCGCGGGAGGCCGCCTAAAGATGTTCAAGCCAACTATGACACCAGCTTATAGAGAGTTCTTCGTTCGCTGGAGACCCCAGCGACTTCGTTGAGAGTCCGTGCTTTATCCGTTCCAGAATGTTGGACACGACTACCAGTGGGGGTGAGCCCCTCTTTTTAAATGCAGACATATTTTCCTCTCAAGACCAATGCCAGATCGAGTAGTCCAGAATTCAAGTCACAACATCATCATTTATCGCTAAAGTCCTGTGGGAACAATGGTGGACAGTCACATTAGTGAGGCCAGTAGGTTCCCCCATCAAATAGAGGTTATCAACATCATCGATTCTAGATTACACCATCAAAAGGGACTACACTAGTCTTTGAGCCCATTTCCACTTCACTATTTTCTACAGCAAGAGAACCTTGTTTTTTTTACAGTAACACATTATGGAGCCTGGTCAATGTAAGATGGGATAAACCCATCTCTATCAACAGAAGGAGGAGTTAGGTTATAACGATATAAGCGTCTTCATAAGACATTTTCAGTGGGAGAATAGAGACTGGAGGTGTATTCACAGAACAGTTTAACTTGGAGTATAATACAGTAATTATCTAGCCTAGTGTCGGATGGATCTAGTGGTTGAGTTATTGAAACTGGTTGGCAGTAGTCCCGAGAGAGTCAGTCGGGAAGACATAGCACTCCAGAGTTGAGTGTGATATGGCTATAGAGGAGTAGGTGAAAGAGAGAGAGAAGAGAGGAGAGGAGGAGGTGATAGTTTATTTTAGAATTTAAGACATTAAGTGAACATGTATTTGTTTGGATTATGAGATTTTTATAGTTTGTCCTGGAGACAGTGTCTCCTACTTTCATGTTAGGAGACTCTGGTAATAAAAGATATATGTTCGTCAGGAGAGGTTTTCATTGTCTAGTGACCAGTGTTACACTGTTTGTTATCGTAGATAAGTGTGTTGCTGTCACAAACATATTTGTATACAGAGAATCCAGTGGGAGGTCGACCAACACACACTCTCAGATAGTTTCCAAAGCAAGAATAACAACTTGATAGAGATCTGTGGTTAAGTGACCTATTCTCTGCTAATTCTTCAGGAAGGTAGTTTATCTTGTAAAGTGGGTGGAGTCTATCCGACCATAACCCCATTCTTACATCAATGGAGCCAATAACTACTCTATATTCCTGGAGACTTTTAAGAAAGAAACTGTCTCGATTAAACGCCTTATACGGTGAATCTGAGGACCTATTCTTTATTTCCCCTAGACAATCATTTCATATGGTGTTCACATTTACTACCCCACAGGTATGAATACCGTTCCCTGTGGCGAAGGAGTTGTGGACGCGATTCGTAATAGCGGGTTCGAAAACAGCGGCGCTGGTCTGCCTGCCTGCCTGCCTGCCTGCCTGCCTGCCTTCCTTCCTTCCTTCCTTCCTTCCTTCCTTCCTTCCTTCCTTCCTTCCTTCCTTCCTTCCTCCTCCCCTCCTTCCTTCCTTCCTTCCTTCCTTCCTTCCTTCCTTCCTTCCTTCCTTACTTCCTTCCTTCATTCCTTCCTTCCTTCCTTCCCTCCTTCCTTCCTTCTCATGACAAAATACTATGCTTTATCGCATAAAATAAATGACCAACCACAATGGACTGATGGAGCTCATAAACTCTGGAAGGAAATCCTCCTAGGGGAAGGACACATCGAGTGCCAAAACACCACTGGCTTATGACAGATCTGGTAAGTACAAAGGTTAGAGCAACAAAGCCCGACAGAAAAAGTCGACAGGCAGGCCGCGCCCATAAACCCGGAAGGAATTCTGCCTATGGGAGGAGGCATTTAGAAATGAAAACCAACTTTCGAAGTCGGAAGATCTTGGTCTAAGTGGCACTGGACAACTGCGCACTACAATGGATGTTATGCACCACTGGTAGGAAACGTTGATAGCAGAAGAAAAACATCTTAGCATCTTCACATAGGTTATAATATCATTAAAAAAAAGGTTTGTGGGAAAAAAATAGTT
>JACEFZ010008486.1:20000-41049 GCA_014155875.1 Cepaea nemoralis
AGAAAGAAATATGTGGTAATATGGAAACATTGGAGGTGGTGGACAATTTCTAATACCTTGGGTCACCAAAATGGTGACAAAATGAAGGAATTAAAAGACGAATATCTATTACACTTCAGAAACTAAAACAACTGAATAAATTGTCGACTGGAACAGATAAAACTACAAAAATTAGTTTAAAAAAAAAGAATATTGCAACGTATGGCTGTGAGACCTGGACACTTACTGAACATGCTAACAGCAAATACATGCCTTTGAATATAACTGTTATAGAATGATTCTAAGAATATCCTGGAAACAGAAAAGAACAAATGCATCTATACGTCAAGAACTGAATTTTGAAGAAGGTTGGCTACTAAAGACCATAAGAGAAAGAAAATTAAAATATCTGGGTCACTTGAAATGTCATGAAAGTTTGGATCGAACGGTTATGGTGGGGTATATACACGGGAAGAGCGGAAGAGGAAGGCCAAAGAGAAGATTGATGCAGAATGTGGCAGACGATCTCGAGATAGGTGTATCGAACGCGGGGCATCTTGCTTATGACCGAGAAGTTTTCCGGAAGATTGTTATTGAGCGAGGTTCTGCACATTGCCTAGAAAATCACAAAAGTGCAAGAGTTGATTGCGACGTCCTGTAAAGGATGGGCAACTAACTAACTAACTAACTAACTAACTAACTAACTAACTAACTAACTAACTAACTAACTAACTAACCAACTAACTAACTAACAGACTGACTGACTGACTGACTGACTGACTGACTGACTGACTAACTAACTAACTAACTAACTAACTGACTGACTGACTGACTGACTGACTGACTGACTAACTAACTAACTAATTAACAGACTGACTAACTGACTGACTAACTAACTAACTAACTTACTAACTAACTAACTAACTAACTAACTGTTGTTTGTCCATAAAGAATGATGATGACCATTCATTTCATCCAGTGGGGTTGAAGGTATGGAGCCGTGGGTTCTAAAATGGCTGATAAGGCCTATTTTGGCTCGAAATGTTCTTTGACACTGTGGGCAAGGAATGCTTGACGTTTCTGGAGGAGGATTTCCTGCAGTGGTTTTTCTGTCCTGCCTTTTCTTCACAGCTCTTGCAGTCCTGGTAGCCTCACATATGACTGCACCCTTGCTTAATGATGCACGCTACGAATTTCGGTCTCTGGCTGCAGTCTCCCAGGTGTCATGATGAATTCCAAAAGCCTTCAGTGAAATTTTCAGAGTGTCTTTAAAGCATTTCCTCTGGCCACCTTGGGAGCGTTTACCATAACGCATTTCGCTGTAAAAAATTCGTTTAGGGAGCCTGTGATCTGGCATGCGAGTCAAGTGACCAGCCCAGCGAATCTGGTTCTTCATCAGTAGAGTGTGGATACTGGGCATGGATGCTCTTTCTAGGACTTCAGTGTCTGGAATCTTATCTTGCCATTTAATCTTCAGTAGCTTCCTTAGGCAGACTGCGTGGAAGTGGTTTAATTTCCTAGCGTGTCGCTCGCTGATAAACAGTCCAGGTTTCACAAGCATATAGCAGTGTGGATAATACAGCTGCTTTGTAGACTTTTAGCTTTGTTTGCAGGCTTATTCCAGTTCTGTCCCATACATTCTTGTACAGTCTGCCAAAGGCCGCACTGGCCTTGGAGATTCTTGCATTCACTTCGTCATCAATTGGGGCAGCTTGTGACACAGTGCTGCCAAGATAGGTGAATTTGTCCACAACACTTAGTCTATGATCATTCACTTTGATATTCGGCACAGTGTGATTATTCCCTGGAGCTGACTGGTACATAACTACAGTCTTCTCCAGGTTGATATTGAGCCCAAAGTTGGCACAGGCATGTGAGAAAGCTGAGACATTATGTTGCATGTCCGCCTCTGAGTTGGCGTACAGAGCGCAATCATCAGCAAACAGGAGCTCTGTGACGGTGTCGCTGTTAATTTTGGTTTTAGCTTTCAGCCTTCTGAGATTGAATAACTTTCCATTCATACGGTAGTTGATGTCTATTCCAATGTTGTCGTTTTCAAAGGCATTCATCAGCATGGCTGAAAACATGAGGCTGAACAGTGTTGGTGCCAGGACACATCTTTGCTTCACTCCATTGGTGACAGGAAAGGGTTCAGACAGTTCGCCATTTTCCTGCACTCTTGCCTGCATGTCATCATGAAATAGCCGCACTATTTGTACAAACTTTCGTGGACAGCCATATTTTGCCATAATCTTCCACAGTCCTTCTCTGCTGACTGTATCAAAAGCCTTGGTAAGGTCAATGAAAGTGGAGAACATTTCACAGTTCTGTTCCTGACATTTCTCTTGCAGCTGCCTTGCAGCGAAAATCATGTCAACAGTTCCACGTTCTTTTCTGAAGCCACACTGACTCTCAGGAAGAAGACCTTGATCGAGATGGGCTGTGAGGCGATTGAGAAGAATTCTGGCGAGTATCTTCCCTGCAATTGAGAGCAAGGAGATGCCTCGGTGGTTGTCACAGGATTGGAGGTTTCCTTTACTATTGACGCGTCCTTGAAATCTTGTGGCATGGTCTCGTTCACCCATATGTTTGTAGTACTAACTAACTAACTGACTAACTAACTAACTAACTGACTAACTAACTAACTAACTAACTAACTAACTAACTAACTAACTAACTAACTAACTAACTAACTAATTAACTAACTAACTAACTAACTAACTAACTGACTGACTGACTGACTGACTGATTAATTAACTGACTAACTAATTGACTGACTGACTGACTAACTAACTAACTGACTGACTGACTGAGTGACTGACTAACTGAGTGACTGACTGACTGTCTGACTGACTGACAGAATGACTGACAGACTGACTGAGTAACTAACTAACTGATTAACTAACTAACTAACTAACTAACTAAGTAACTATCTAACTAACTAACTAACTAACTAAACTAACAAACTAACTAACTAACTAACTAACTGACTCACTGACTGACTGATTGACTGACTGACTGACTGCTAATTGACTGACTGCTAATTGACTGACTGACTGACTGACTGACTGACTGACTAACTAACTAACTCACTAACTAGCTAACTAATATATATTTGGTCAGTAGTGAGGGTCTGTTCAAGGCACTAAAGATGATAGGCTGCCCACCAACTCTTCTGTCCATTGTGGAATCGTTCCACACAGGCATGAAGGGTATAATCATATTTGATGGTGCAACTTCAGAAGAGTTTGAAATCAAGAGTGGAGTAAAGCAAGGTTGTGTACTAGCTCCCACCCTCTTTGGAATATACTTTTCACTTCTACTGACAAATTTCGTGATAAGGATGGTGGTATATACATTCACTCACTCTCAGATGGCGGCCTTTATAATGCTCAGAGATTGAAGGCCAAGTCGAAAATTAGGAGGGTACTGATCAGAGCGTTGTTATTTGCAGATGATGCTGCAGTTACGACCCACTCTGAGGAAGAATTACAACATCTACTATCTGCATTCTCCAATGCTTGTTCTGAATTTGGTTTAACAATTAACACAAAGAAGACACAGATTATGTCACAAGGTGCACATGGGGTACCATCAATCTTTATTGGCGACGCCGAACTAGAGATAGTAGACCATTTTACAAATCTAGGATCAGAGGTAAATAGCAAATTATCCCTAGATCAGGAAATCAACATCAGGATTGGTAAGGCAGCAACAACAATGAACAGGTTAAGAAAAAGAGTCTGGGAGAACAGGAAGCTTACTGCCAAAAACAAAAGTCCTTGTCTATCAAGCCGGTGTCCTTAGTAATCTTTTTTTTATGGCAGTGAAGCCTGGACGACTTACTCACACCAAGAGAAACGTTTAAACAGCTTTCACATGCGGTGTCTGCGAAGAATACTTGGTATTTAATGGCAAGACAAAATCACAAATACTGAAGTATTGGAAAGATCAGACTGTGTGACGGTTTATTCCATGCGTAGTCTTCGTAGACTTAGATGGATAGGACATGTTCGGAGGATGGATGATGGGAGAATACCAAAGGACATCTATTTTGGTGAATTACAGGCGGGTAGGAGATCTCAGGGTCGGCCTCCACTACGATACCATGATGTGTGTAAGCGGGACATGATTGATACAGGCATTGATAATGCACATTGGGAGCAAGTCGCCGCTGAATGTGTGTGCGTGTGCGCGCGCGTGTGTGTGCGTGCGTGCGTGTATGTGTGTGCGTGTGTGTGGTTTTCTTTTTACACAAACCTCTTGTGGATTAACAATGACCACGTTATTTTTGTCGTAAACATGAATTTTGTCTAATGGGTTGTTTTCCTTCAATCCAAAGTCTAAATTTACAACCTGTATTGAGAAAAAGAAAGCACAATTAATAAGTTATCATAGAAACGATGAAGCAAAAATACTTAGAAATGTTGTACTGCAAGACATTCTCAAAATAATAACATGTTGTTAAAATTAGTACTTTCATTGTTTATTTGATAGCAAGAAATGTTTGTTTTGTTTAATCTTAAATTCGGGAAAGTACCTGGCAGAAGAAGATGAACTCCTCCACCTCCTCATTCTACTACTAGTACTACTGCTGCTGCTGCTGCCACTATTATACTGCTGCGAAGTAGAAGCAATAGAAGAAGAAGCAGAAGAAACGTACACGAAGAACCATTATTTTTCAGCGTTGAGTGTTTATTGGATAGATCAGTGTGTTCATACTCTCAACGTTACGTACTCCCAACACCGATATCTAATTGCGGACGCGCGTTTTTCAGTTGATTTATGATATGTCGAAATCTCACACTCGTATGTTGACACATATTCATATTACTCTGTTGTTGCTCTGCCTGTCTGTTGTTCCGTCTGTTTCTGTTCTGTCTGTTGCTGTTCTCTCTGTTGTTGCTTTGTCTGTTGTTGTTATGTCTGTTGCTGTTCTGTCGATGTTCTCTCTGTTGTTGTTTTGTTTATTTTTGTTCTGTCTGTTGCAACCAATACAGGTTTTATTGCTTTAGTTTCTGCAGAGCAAAATGTTTTGTGCACACCTCTTCTTCTAAACAGGAACTTGCTCTCTTATACATGATATGCACTATCATGTTTTCGTGGCAAATGGAAGGCCTTTCCGGGTGAGTTAACTCAGCCACCTTTATGTGGTTTCATAACAGCTCTCTGATTAACTGATTTTATAATCATGATCATCATCATCATATGTGCCGATAAGCATGGGCGGTCATGTTTCGCCATCTCACACGACCATCAGAGTAGTGGATCAGCTCAACGTTCTTGTCTCGACCATGCCACGTGACCAAGCGATTCCAGGTATTTACTTCTCTGCCTTCCCCTTTTTTTTCTACCCCTCTGTCTTGCCAGTTGTTATCAAATTCTCCAATATATTACTTCTCATAACGTGACCAAAAATGTTGACCGTCTACGTGTAATTTCTCTAATTAGTTTACGGTTTTAATGTGCGTCTTGTAGGACTTGCTTATTGGTTTTTGTCTATGTCCATTGTATTCTTTGCATTTTCCTCAGAAACCACATCTCCACTGCCATTACATGTTTTTCAGCTTGCCTGTTTATTGTCCCCGTTTCACATCCATATAACAGTACAGGTTCTATATAGCACTTCAACACATTTTCTTGTTGCATTTGACATATTTTTTTAATTGATCAGTATATTTTCCATCTTGCAAACAGCTACATTCGCCATAGCGATTCTTGTTCTAATCTCTCAAGGCACCTCCTATTGGATGTTAGGGCTGTTCCGAGATAGTTTTATCGATTCACTTATTTAAGAATATGCCCATGTCAATGCAGAGGTCAACACGCTCATCTATGAACACCCAGATAGCCCCGAAGTGCTCATCTATATAGATGGATCTGTTGTAAAGCAGCAGAAAAGTGCATGGACATTTACAGCCTTTTCAGCGGGCCGAACCTTTCAAGAATCCAGTGGTGCCCACTCTATGACCACGAGCAGCATGACGATGGAGGTGATGGTAGTAACACAGGCTTTCATATGGCTTGAATCACAGCATTATACCAACGTGTGTGTACTAAGTGATTCAATGAGCATGATTCGGAAGGTCGGGGCTGGATCTGTACGTAGTCAGTGGACTGATTCGCTGCGGAAGACTGTTGTCCGTAAAGTCACCTTCATCGTCGTCCCAGGACATGCGGGAGTCGAGCGAAATGAACGAGCTGATAAACTGGCTGCCTCTGCACCCCCTGCAGATGGCCAGCCCATGGATCGTGCCGATGTCATTAACGTCCTTAAAGATATGTCGAGAAAAGAGGACTTTGACGTCAATGAATCCACATCGCTGTTCAGGATGAAAGACTTGGGAGTAAGAATTGGCACGGCCAGACACGAGAGGTACATCGGGAAAACGAGGTGCCTCGTTAACCAACACAGAACTGGCACTTTTAGCCACCGAACGCTGATGCATATGCTGGGGGGGGGGGGGGGGGGGGGGGGGGGGGGGGATCTGAGCACCTATGGACCTTTCCGGAGTGCAATGAAGATACCTCGACTGATAACTGATAACTGATAACTGATTCCCATGTATCAGTATATTACATTGTGGTATTTATTTCTTCCTGGTGACGACTATAATACTGTATCGTAATCATATATAATGTTATTGACGTTGTTTCCGCTATTGGTGATTCCTCTCACATCTTCTAAATTTCTAAAAATATTTTCTTTGTAAAGGGAAAAAAGATCAGGAGACATTATACATCCCTGTCGCATACCTCTCTTAATAGGCTGATATTGACACACTTCGTTATCAATCTTTATGACTGATTGTTGTTTCCAATATGTTTTTTACAAGTCTAAGGCCTTTCCCATCAATGGCCTAGTACAGTGGTTCTCAACCATTTTTGGCCCATGCCCCCCTTCACCCTATTTTCAGAACGTCATTCCCCCCTTCCTACCAAAAACTTGGCCCTTGCCCCCCCCCCCCCCCCCTTCACAACATTTTCAGAACGTCATCCCCCCCCCCCCCCCCCCCCTTATATTTCCTACCTAAAAGTCCCCCAACCCCTACATAGTTTACGTAAAAATTGAAGGTAAATTTAATAGCATACACTAAAACAAGTCTAGGCATCCACATAAAACATGATTTGTGGGTCTACTTGCTTTATAAAATGAATTACACATTCGTACATAACTGTAAAGTATGAAGGGAAAAACAATACCAAGTAATCGGTTCTTGTATTAACGCGATCTAGGAATGGTCTTCATTCCCCCCCTCCCCCCGAAACCCTAAAATTCCCCCCTGAGGGTGAATTCCCCACCGGTTGAGAACCACTGGCCTAGTAAATCACAAAGAGCCAAAAATGCTGGGGTCGATTGTTACGTCCTGTAAAGGCCATGAAATTAACTTGTTAACCAATGAAAAAAAAAATCAGCACTCTTGTGAACAATGCAGCATAAGTTTACAACTTTTCTAATCTATTGCTGAATTTTTCACAAGAGAGTTTAATTTATTTGTGTCACCTTATTGGGTTATCGTGGGGGACCTCCGACGGATAAGTGACTATTGATTGATTGATTGATTGATTTAGGAACCGACATCACAGCATTCGGGACATTCCCATAAGCTCTCCGTCCCCATCCATAAGTGACTATTTTCAAGAGCCACCTCTAGAAGGACTCTCGAATATCTAGGACAAAGGTTTTATCTTTCGTATGCGAAATATTTGATCCTTATTTATATCCATGTTTGGTCTCCAGCGACTGAGATTCGAATCTGTTCTTAACATGTGAGATCAGAGTACAATTTAGCATAAAACACTGTGGAATATAAAAGTCCAGAAATGTGAGAATTAAAATAATATTTGAAAAAAAAAATAAAAATAAATAAACACAGAAGTGTTGCATGCAACCTCTGAGTCCATTCCAAGAAAGTTTAGAATAAATTAAAAACCTTAATGGACCGAGTAACAAGGGGGTTGCGGGCGCGATTCGTAATCCCGTATACCGGGATACGAAACACAGCGGTGCTGGTTGTTTGGTTTATTCGAAAAAGGTATAGATGCCGGTCGTTCAGAAAGCAATGGCAAACTACTGAACGTAAAACATGCCCAGGAATCACAAACAGCCAAAATGCTGGGGGTGAGTGCTGCGTCCCGTGAAGGAAGTACAACTAATAAAAAATAAAACCGCTAAAGCTGGATGACAAAATTGTATATTGTTAAAAGTGCAGAACTACGTGGCTCAAAATGATTTGATACAACTGTCAAAAAGCAATTGTAATACGGGGAATCCAACAGACAAAACTGTATTTCATGTGGACGAGAAGCATTCATCTGATTTAAATAATACTTTTAATGTTGGCAACCTGAACAAACAAATCATCCTCTCTAATGATTGTAGACTGTCCAATAATTTTTTTTTTAATTCTTGCTTCTTTCTCTGTATTTCTTTCTGTGAAATCCTGTAAAAAAAAAAAAACAATGAGAAAGTTGAATACTGTAATCTTTTCTGAGAAGTAGAATGTCACAAATTTAATCTAAAAAATCCTACACTCCTTTTTTGAAGAAAAATGCCACAGATTACTTTTGATATTTAAAAAAAAAATACTCTCATCCCACACTCTGCAGGGAATGGAATGCTAAGTATTTGATATATACTAAAATGTGGTATTATAAACTAAAGTGCACTTTAACCATGTCGATTATATTTGTGTGCTCCTAACGACGCAAAGAAATGGGAACTGGTGATTAGTTTGTTGTATTCCGATTGGCATTCAACACTCATTCTGTTGATGAGGGGGAAAATACAGGTAATATGATAACAGAAAGGCCAAGGCAATAGTGTTGAAAGAAGAAGAGGAAGTCCTACTCTTACTACCCGACCCTAGAGATTGTCTCGTCATTTCATGGCAGGGTCCATTTAAAGTTATTAGAACAATCAGTGACGTAGACTATCTAATAAATGTCAGGGGGAAGGAGAAAATATTCCATATCAACATGTTGAAACCTTACACAGACCGCAACACAGACAAAACACAAACTGCTGATCAAATACCACACAGAACAGCAGCAGCATGTTGGGTTATAAACGAACAGCAGGAAGATGCGATACAACAACAAATACCAACACCAACAATTAACGTTAACAACAATTGGCGGGCTGTACAGGTAAATAAGAAATTGTCATCACACGACAGATACAAATTAACAACAGCGATACAACAGTTTAGTGACATCTTTTCGATAAACCGGGGCAAACTGCATTGAGTCAGCACAAAATTACCTTACTTTCGGATATTCCCGTTAAAGTAAAGCCATATCCGATTCCTGTTCATTATGCAGAAAAAGTCATATCGGAAATATCTGAACTGGAGCAAAGTGGCATAATTAAGAAATCAATTTCTAACTACTGTTCTCCTTTGGTAATCGTCCGAAAGAAGGATAATTCTTTGCGTATTTGCGTCGATTACAGGAAAGTGAATACCCTAACGCTCCTTGATGCTGATCCAATGCCAAACATGGATTAATTGATAGATGGCATGGCAAAGTTCAAAATCTTCTCCAAGATTGATCCCACAAAGGGATATTGGCAAATCCCCATGGAGAAAGATTCCATGCACATTACTGCTTTCGCCACTCCGTTAGGTCTTTATGAGTGGGCATATCTTCCGTTTGGTCTACAGAACGCGCCGAGCACCTTTATGCGTATGATGCGAAAATTTCTTAACGGGGTTACTAATGTAGCTACTTATATGGATGATATATGTATACATACATCAGATATCGACACACACGTTAGAATATTGAAACAAGTTTTCCAAAGAATCCAACAAGCTGGTCTTAAAGCTAAACCTAACAAGATTGAAATAGGATTCACTGAAATACAATTTCTTGGTCATAGAATTTCTGATGGGTTCCGAAATATAGATCCATAGGTAGTCACAAAAATTCTAAATATTAAACCTCCAACCACAAAAAAGGAAGTCAGAAGTGTTCTGGGACTCATAAATTACTATCAAAAGTTCATTCCGAAATTCCCTGATATGATAGCAACTTTCTCGGAACTTCTAAAGAAAGGTCAACCTACTAAGATTATTTGGACATCTGAACACGATAAGCTCTTACAACAGATTAAGACTCTTTTTAGCAGTTGTCCAATACTCAAGCTACCAGATATTTCCAAAGACTTCATAGTATAGACGGACGCGAGTTTTCATGCTATATCAGCTATTCTCTTACAGATACACGAGGGAAAACATCATCCTGTTCTATACTTTAGTAGAAAACTTTCTGCTACTCAGAGGAAATATGCTGTGACTGAACTTGAAGCATTAGCGCTTATTGAAAGTGTTGGAAAATTTCTAAATATCTACTTGGTCGAAAATTCCTTGTTCTATCAGACAATAAGCCTCTACATGTCTTTAAAGAGGGACACCCTAAGAATTCCAGAATGCACAGATGGTCTCTTCTATTGCAAGACTATGACTTTGATTTCTATCATATCCCAGGTAAAGATAACAATCTTGCAGGTCTTCTGAGCAGACCGTAGAAATCGAAGTATATATCTCATGTCTTGTTATTGTATTTGTGCAGAAATGCATCACAGCAGGCCGAATATTTGCTTAACTGTTAGACACCCAGATAGAATGACTTAAATCACACATACAATACATCATATATTTGTAAGATAGTAATGTATGTCAGATATATACATATTTTCCTATCTGCGTACTTGACAGGTTGTATTCAAACATAGTCGCATAGTGGTGTTGAACATAAATGAGCAGACATTGATAATGTTATACAGACAGTGTGAACCTGATGTTATTCTGATAATTCCAAGTGGTGCAATCGTATTGTGACTTTACTCCGAGAGTGATCAGAATGTACGTTATTTCGAATGGACAGCGAACTACGTGGAGTTGAATCAGAGCGACACTGGAAGACGGAATACTATTATTAGTTAAATACATTTAATATAGGCAATTACATACTTCATATCAATGTTCAGTTCGCATTACATACATTTCATAATCATGTAAACGCATGACTCAATCATTCATGCAGTTGATTATTACGTCATGAGCCAATCATTCATACAACATTGAAATCATCACTAATGTTGATTACGTCATGATTCAATCATTAGTGCAAACACACATCTACATATCATTCACGTGTGGTCACTGTAAGTCATGAATCACTCATCTTATTTTCGATGAGAGAGTTATGGCATTCATACTAGTCACATATAATGTTTACCATATCATATATTTTCATTCAGAATTCATTGGAAGAATGAGTATAAAGTAATTAATTTTCGTGCTGAATACAGTCGAGTGATATGTACACGTACTAGCCACACATACAAATACGAAGAACAGTACAGACATATACAAAGGATGAATCACATGACTGTATGAAAGGATTATAAATTGGTTATAAGATGAATGTTTCTATTTCAGGTTAAATTAATTTACTATAATTATTAGAATTGTTGAAGAATTTTGTTACTTTAAATGATGTTGATTGGTGGAATTTCTGGTACACCAGTATCAAATCTCTTACAAGTGATGAGATTGGCAAACTACATAGACACAACAACGACATGATTAGCCACCATAAAATTAGGCCATTACTATTGTCCTATATATATTGATGATACATTGCATTGTGTATGATATAAGTTGTCTATATACAGAATATTATTAGCCAGTACAATTTGTCGTCAAATCCACGTAAAAGCAAAATGAAGCTCACAATATTAATACAATTCGTCAGCTACAAAGGCAGAAGACCTCACCGAACAAATATGACAGGAATAAGTGTCACAACGTAGCCGAAAAAGACATAGCAGAAACAGAATAGTCCTATAGTTACATATTATATACCAAAACTAATACAGAGGGATTGGTTTCATTCAATCACATACGTCCACTCAATCGGGTTTTATAAATTTGGTTGGGGAAGCTTGCCAGTTTGGCATTTGAGGGACTAAGACTACGTTTATAGATTAGTTAGCCCAGCTCCCCCATAGGCTGGTGCTACACGACGTATGCCAGGGTGTAGATAGGAGGGCGTGCCCGCTATAGAATAATAATGTTTTTTTGTATGAGATTTTGTGTGTGATTGATAGGAAACCAGACCATCATGTTAGCAGTAATAGGAATAGACTATATACATATGATTCATAGATTCTTAACTGCTACTTGTCAGATGAGATAGATTGTCTACGGTCTAAAATGGTTACACCATTTTCAAAGGCGAGGGGGCATGCTGCCAAGTAGTAGCGCAACTATTATTGACGTAAACCAAACATCGCTACAAAGTCGCGAACCAAAGGCGAATGGAAACCAAGACGCTGACGTACAAAACAGAATACGCCAAGAGAATGTCAATAACAACAAAAGATTCAGATCACAGAACTTGAACTGAGAAGCAGCACGTAGAAGTTGCCTGGAACTTGGAACGATATTGACTGGCAGGACAACGTCATCATGGCCAATACAGATTGCAGAGGATAACGAGAAGAATTAGGAACAATATATATGAGCCTGAAATAATGGACAGAAGTGAACATATCCAAACGGGACTTAGAACGTCACGGCAAGGTGAGATCTATCCAGATTAGGAATGACAGAAGGATAGCGGCATGGATTTGAGAATCATTAGGTCTAGCATTTCAACGATATATTATATAGATTTCATATTGTAATTACCGGCCCGTCTGGCCATAACAGACACGGGAAACATAGACTTAGACATAATATAGACATAAACTTTTGATATGTGTAGTTAATGTTATTACTTCACATATTTGTAGAATTTGGAACAAAAGGTCGCTGGGTAATCACTAATAGACAGCAACGCCCTGTTCTATTGTAAACTCCCAGGTTCCAGATTACTCAGGAGACTTAAAATTATATAAATTTCCTTGTACTCAATTCACCTGAAAGGGAAAATGAATACAGGTGGGGGTTCACAAGCTAAGTAAGAATCTCTTTTCGGGAAGGAAAGTTTTGGAGGGAAGTCATTAACATTCCGGGGAAACCCCTAGATTTCCAGAGCTAATATGGGGCACTTTGGCTTCCAAGGACCCATCCCCTCCAGACGAAATTAGTCCCATCCTCATAGCTTAACTTCATTGTGGGGTAGGCCAAGGTGGGTACTGCTTCCTAAATCCCAATATACCACAATTACAAACTCCTTTTTTAAAACAAAAGAGCTGCATAAGATCACATAGAAACATCCAAGATCCGGCCATTGGCACCAGCTGGACTTCATCATCACACGGAGACAACATCTGAACCATATATCATTGACTCGAAGTTACCACAGTGCTGACTGTGATACGGATCATTCTTTGGTTGTTGCAAGGGTTGGACTGAGACCAAAGAGATTCTACACAGGTAAACACAAATCTAGCCCCAGGATTAATATTATTAACATTCACGATCCTGAAAAGTGCTTTCACTTTCAACAGCAACTTGAAGACGCTTTCACTGATACACAAGAAAATTGTACAGTAAGTGAAAAGTGGGGTCAACTTAAGGAAACTCTTTATAAAACTGCCGTAGGGGTTTACGGCACTGTGGATCATAAGAGGCAGGACTGATTTGCGGCAAACAGCCAGACTCTGCAGCCCTTGATTGATAAAAAGAAGATAGCTCTCTTAAGAAACAAGGAAAGACCAACGCGTAACACTCTGAGTGAGGTGAAGCAAGCTAGGAACGCTATGCGAAAGGCTGCCAGGCAGTGTGCAAATAATTATTGGATCAAGTTATGTGAGTCCATTCAAATCGCAAGTGATAAGGGAAACATCAGAAGCATGTATGAAGGAATAAAGAAAGTCTGTGGTCCAATGATCAAAAGAAGTGCACCATTGAAAACCTTGACTTGAGAAATCATAACAGTTAAGAAGCAGCAGATGGACAGATGGGTAGATCACTATTTGGAGCTTTACTCAAGTGAGACCAAACTAGCGGATGATGCCCTCAACGCCATAGAGGCTCTACCAACTCTTGACCACCTGGACACACTTCACACCATAACAGAAGTTAAGTGTGCTATAAATGAACTTGCATCTGGCAAGGCTCAAGGTAGGGATGGGATTCCAATAGAGGTTATCAGGAGTGGGCAAGACACACTCACTCTACAGATTCACCAGCTAATAGAGCTATGCTGGCGAGAAGGACAAGTCCCACAGGATTTTAAAGATTCAAGCATCATAACACTGTACAAGAACAAAGGTGACAGGAGCGACTGCAACAACTGTAGGGGTATCTCACTACTGTGTATTGTTGGAAAAGTATGTGCCAGAATTGTTCTGCGCAGACTTCAAGTCCAAGGAGATCAAGTTTACCCCGAATCACAGTGTGGCTTTCGACAGAACCGATCTACCATTGATATGATGTTCCCTTTGCGACAAATGCAAGAAAAATGCCCGGAACAGAATCAGTCACTGTTCATTGCCTTCATCGACCTCACAAAGGCATTTGATTTGGTCAGTCGTGAGGGTCTGTTCAAGGCACTGAAGAAGATTGGATGCTCACCAACTCTTCTGTCCATTGTGGAGTCGTTCTACACAGGCATGAAGAATACAATCAAGTTTGATGGTGCAACTTCAGAAGAGTTTGAAATCAAGAGTGGAGGTAAGCAAGGTTGTGTACTAGCTCCCTCCCTCTTTGGAATATACTTTTCACTTCTACTGAAATGTGCCTTTCGTGATCAGGATGATGGTATATACATTCACTCACGCTCAGATGGCGGCCTCTACAATGCTCAGAGATTGAAGGCCAAAACCAAAATTAGGAGGGTACTGATCAGAGAGATGATGCTGCAGTTACGACCCACTCTGAGGAAAAATTACAATGTCTACTATCTGCATTCTCCAATGCTTGTTCTGAATTTGGTTTGACAATTAGCAAAAAGAAGACACAGATTATGTCACAAGGTGCACATGGAGGTACCATCAATCTTTATTGACGACGCCGAACTAGAGATGGTAGACCATTTATACATATCTAGGATCAGTGGTAAATAGCAAATTATCCCTAGATCAGGAAATCAACATCCGGATTGGTAAGGCAGCAACAACAATGAACAGGTTAAGAAAAAGAGTCTGGGAGAACAGGAAGCTTACTGCCAAAACAAAAGTCCTTGTCTATCAAGCCTGTGTCCTTAGTACTCTTCTTTATGGCAGTGAAACCTGGACAACTTACTCACACCAAGAGAAACGTTTAAACAGCTTTCATATGCGGTGTCTGCGAAGAATTCTTGGTATTAAGTGGCAAGACAAAATCACAAATACTGAAGTATTGGAAAGATCAGGTTGTGTGACGGTTTATTCCATGCTCAGTCTTCGTAGACTTAGATGGATAGGACATCTTAGGAGGATGGATGATGGTAGAATACCAAAGGACATCTTTTTTGGTGAATTACAGATGGGTAAGAGATCTCAGGGTCGGCCTCTACTACGATACAAAGATGTGTGTAAGCGGGACATGATTGATACAGGCATTGATAATGCACATTGGGAGCAATTCGCCGCTGAACGTGTTGCATGGAGGGCAAAAATCAGAAATGGAATAAAGACAAAGGAGAAAATTATTGCAGATAAGTCACACACCGAGCGTGTGAGACGTAAGATGGTGCATGATGGTAGACATGCACCCACTGTGAACGAACATTTACGGCGCGAATTGGCCTTATCAGTCACATTCGCTACCGCCATGGGTAAAAGGTATTATGCCTTTTTGAAGCACAAACTATCGTATCTCAAGACGGTAAGGTGCCAATGAACACATCGTCTAAAAGTCACAAAGATTTATCAGGTGATTAAATATCAACCTGTTAGTTGTTTCCGGGAGTTTGGGGAAACGGTGTCCAATGCCAGACGTCAGGGGAAAAGGGACTAGTCTATACCTTCAAAGCAGAGATGATAAAGTTATTAGAGAATGCTGCGTACGGCAAAACATTAACTAATAAAGCCCAACACTAAGACGTTTCCTACTGCCAGGGTGATGACACGACAATGTTAGTAAATAATCCCCTTTTTAAGAAAACGAACCCACTTACCGACGACATCTTTGAGGCTGGATGTTTAAAAAAGAAGACAGTGTGGCATCTCCCTCTACAGATAGGTTTCTTTGTCTATCAGTACGCCACGTTGCGGATGCTAGCTTTTTATTATGATTTTCTGAATAAATGTATAGATATGTGGGATTTTCAGCTTTGTGAAATGGACACAGATAGTTTGTATTTAGCACTAAGTAAACCCATACTAACAGAAGCAGTTAGACCACAGCTTAGAACAGGATTTGATAGTCTAGTAAACCTGGTTCCCGTCTGAACTCTGCCCCTTCATAAAACTATAGTTAGTAATAATACATTTCAGGCCTGTCAGGATATCAAAGTGTATGAATAGAGAACCCTGGGGTTATTTAAATTAGAATATGAGGGGTTAGGAATGGTGTAATTGAGTAGTTAAACTTACCATTGTTTCGGGGGTTACAACAAAACCAGCATATCGGGTCTCATAAAGCAGCACAACAATTTAAGAAAGACACATTTTTGACTGCTCTCAACAAACAGACAGCGAGTATAGGAACAAATGTAGGTTTCAAGATACAAGACACTTCTATCTATACATACATACAGAACATAAACTCTCTATCTTATATCTACATTAAACGTCTAATACACCCAGACAACTTCACCACCTCACCACGCAACATTTAAGTCAATATTACAACAAAGCAATGTACCAACAATTTTTATGGCCATGTACTTACATTTTAAACTTTTATATGGATAATAAATGTGCACTTTAATAAAGATATTTGCTATAAACATATTTACTAACGTACATATTGTTGTCACCTCTAAACAATGTGCGCATAAGTTTATATAAAAAATTGAAATCTTTTTGCTACGCGTTTACATAGAACTGAGTGTACGTGTTAAATAAAGATTGAACTCTTCTTACCCCAAGTTTACGTAAAAATGTGTGCATGTGTTAATAAGGATTGTCCTGGTTTTTGTTGTAGCTTGTGTACACAGAAATGTGTGAATGAGTTAATAAAAATTGAACTGTGTTTGTAACCAGTGTACATAGAAATGTGTTAATAACAAGTCGCAGCATATAATTGTGTTAATAAAAAGATTGAATTCTTCTTGTCATCCCTTTACATGTGTACCCTATCTTGGGATAATAAATAATTATATTGTATCGATTGTTCTGTTGGTTTTCTAGTGTTGATCTGTTCCAGTGTTTGTTTTTATGTTCCTCGATTTCGTGTCTCGTTATTATGTTCTTGTTGTCTTGTATTCATCTTCGTTATGTTGTCGCTCTTGTGCAGATGTCTGGTTATGTTGCCTTCTGTTACATGTGGACAGTGACTGCATTGGTACAAGTAAATAGATACGAGCCAGGACAGTTATAGACATTATATAAAAGAAACATGGCAGCTGTGCCCGGAAAACTAGATAGTTAGAGCTGTTCCGGCCGGAAAACAAAGTAGTCAGAGCTGTTTCGGGCACAAGGACATTTCAGTCGGACGTTTTTGCTTGTGAAAGTTTTTATTTGTCACCCTTAGGCCTGCATATCCGACTTCGGCGGGCGCTTTTTAATCAGGTTAACCGTCTTGGAGGTTTCGGGGGACATTCTTTTGTGGTGTCTTCGACATCTCTGCTGGTCAAGTTAGAAGGACCAAGGACTTTATGGTCGTTCCTCATTGGAAGGCAGGGACAGTCCATGGGCATTCCCCGCTATCCAGGGAGGCTTCCATAATTACAGAACCGGCACATACTGCTCTTAGATTGGGCTCACCCACTCTGGTGATCGAGTTAGATGGCAGAACATGACCGCCTACGCTTACCGGCATAGCACATAATGATCATGACACGCTGATCAAAATACGATCAGAACGAAGTTCTTTTCCCGGCTGGATTATTTTGGGGTGCAGTACGGTATTTTCCATGTCTTCGTCCATACCACTAGTCCCGGTAACTGGTTAGGTCTGAAATCCAACTGATGAATGAAGAATTATAGACGAATCATTTCTCTAAATACTCTTTACCATCGCCCTTCCTTCGTCTTTCTTGCAGGATTGGTTCAATATGATACATCTGTTAATCTCCGACTGGTTGGAACTCGTCTATGTAGAATGTCCTTGCAGTTTCTTCCCCGAATCGTCTTTCAACACATACGGCACTAGACTAGTCTGTTTTATACGACGGAATGTAAAAAAAATCCACTATCCACGACGTCATGTAACCCTTTTTAAGAGAGGTTTGGGTTGAGCGAGTCTGACCAAGTCCTCTTCAGAAAAATGTACTTTTCTTGACATTGGCATCTGGTACATGTTATTCAACAACTCTTAATTTGTGTAGTGTACATGCCTGTGTGCCATGCGAATATTTATGTGACACAAACCATTGTAGTTTCGGATGAAGCTATCTGTTACGTCAACGTAGCATAGTGTAATGATCTCGCTGAAATAGTGTCACCTGTTTCTTTAAGGGTCCCTGTGAATCTTTCCACTATCGCGATTTTAACATCTTCATTCTCGGTTGTAAAGAAATGAAGACCTCAGTCTTATAGAAATTTTAAGGTCTGGTTGACCAATTCAGGAACCTTTGTCGGTCTTAAAATTTATCGGTTGGCTATTACAAAAAAGAAATGTACCCACAACCATCTCTAGCGCTGTCCCCGTTTTCTTATTGATCGTATTTGCTTAAGCATATTTACTAAACACATCGATGCATGTCTCTAGATACGACACCCCATCGTTGTATCTTTGTAATAGTCTCATATCTATCAAATTGGCCTGGAACTACTGATTTATTCCACCTGTTATGGTGATTCGAATATTAAAAGGTCAACGGATCGGTTTATGCAAACTATAAGTAAACAGTATTGTGCAAACAGAAAGACATGTTAGTCAACTTAAAATTACCGTGGTAGATAAGTGACATTACTGTGCGAAATTGTGTATATTTCAACTTGAAGGATTTATCTAGTTAATTTCATGTAAGTTGTGTGATTTCTGCAGTATGTACCTGACGAGATGCAGCGAAATATGCCAGGCAATAAATCGTGCAATCTATTGTTTGTGTCTTCGTTATTCAAACTATAAGTATCCTGATGCCGTAAGCAGGTATATATTTTCTTAGCATTCAGTTGGCTGTGTAGCACCGCCATAGACCCCCGGTTGCTGGGAATATTATTTGCGCGACCATTTTCCCCACTTGAGCTTGGGTGTCTTATTCTCTTCTTTGCGATCATCCGGAGTGTTTTTTCAGATGTGATTGCGGTGTGTCTGTTATGCGCCTTGGGCATCTTACTCTTCTTCTTTCGTCTAAGCCTATACAGAGAAGTTGTCTCGAATACTTGACTTTTATGTGGTATTTGATTGGGTGTTATTTGACGGGGTTTTATTTGACTGGGTGTGTCGATTATAGTCGGCTGTCGGGATCTCGCGCTGCAGGCTCTTTGATATCCCCTATGCTACGGGGCTTGTATTTATACTGTTCGCGTCGATTCAGATACCGCTGCAATGCTTGTTGGTATACCAGAAATTTTTCACGCAGTGGCAGATCTTCACTTTCCAGGACTTGTTGGATTTGCTGGCCCAAGTCTCGCAGGCTATTATTTGGTGTGTAAAGCCGTGCCGTGCATAGAATTTTTCTAGCAGCCGGGGGGGGGGGGGGGGGGGGGGGGGGGTCGATCAGTATAATTTCTTGGCTATTACACACCCACAACGCCTTTCAGCACATTTAATATGGGGCCTTGTAAGGCGCCTATGAAACCACCTAGTTGTAAGATCTGCTTCCTTTTTTTTTTGACCGTCAGTTTCTTATGCGTGAGCGCTCTCAGACTGTTTTTGTGCCGCTACAGCCGGCGCTTCTGACTCGGTATGAGGGGTACGTTACTTTTTAAGACATTGTGACAGCATTCACAAATTGATTGGACGAGGTCTGGGGAAGTTGCATTAATAACGGCCTTCACGCCGGCTGGCTTCGCCTCACCCAAGAAGCGCAACATGACCCCGTTATGTTTCACTTGACTGGACATTATTATTTGGCGACGTAGACAACTTGGTGCTGATCAGGAAGTCTATGGCTGCGTAATCGGAGCTAATCCAGTGTTTCCTGTCAAAAGGTCAAATAACAAATACCCATATGAGCCACTGCCGCCTCCTTAAAACGCTCGTTGACATAGGCAGTACGACTTGGGTAAATATGTTTGGTCAGATTGGTAATTTGCGATCCGCCTCGAGGACTTTTATAAACTACAAGGTAGTGCGAGTTGATGCTAATTGTTCTTTGTTCTTTATTCTTACCAAAGGGGTTCTGTATTATATACATGACACTGAGATTACGATGATGACTACTCTTAGTAAATAGTTTGGTCATTCTATCATCTAGTTCGGACATTAGGTAATCAATGACCACTAACAGGCGTCTATCCCCTGTCTACTTTTTATGTCGGACAGTACCTCGTTAAATTGGACACCATTCATAGTCTTGTACATAGGTTGTCATTCCCTGTAGCACCATATAACTTCCTCTGGAATCGGGACGACCATGTCTGGGAGATGGGCCAGGAACTGTTGTACAAAGATGGATTCATTTCAACCTGTTGGTCCTTCTATCAACGCCGTGAAAAGCCTTTACGTTCGTATGTACGCGCGCGCACACATGCCGCCAATCGCTCGCTTCCCCACATCCCCACTCTGTTGCGAAGTGGTCAAGCCGTTTTCCTCGCGCTCTCAAGTTTGGGTTCGTTCTCGGGCTACGTCATTCGGTTCAAGAATGTATGTTTCTTGGAGACTCCTGTGGGTCGTCGCCGGAGCTACAGTGTTCGTGATTTGTGCGACACTGTCGACAGATTGCCCTGCGGAAAGAGACAGAGCCATATGGGATACAATCCGATGCAATGACATCGATCCTCTCGACTTTTAAGACTTAAAAAAAAAATCAATTCCGTAAAAGCATGTTTCCACCCATGATCCATGAATAATAATGAAAACCTACTTAGTCACGCCCCTTGTTTTAACCGAGTGAGGATAAACACACAGGCACC